>LPNX010696658.1:150145-229994 GCA_001517045.1 Pseudotsuga menziesii | reverse complement strand
AGTCCCTTAGATTGGATCATACAATTATCCATTTCTTTTAAAGTGCGGTTCTTCCTTTCAGCTACACCATTTTGCTGTGGTGTATATGGAACAGTGTGTTTTTGTTGGATTCCTTGTTCAGTGCAAAAAGTAGTGAACTTCTTGTTAACATATTCTCCTCCATTGTCAGATCTTAACTTCATAATTTGATGACTAGATTGTTTTTCAACAAAGGCCTTGTAGGCCAAGAACATGTTAAATACTTCGCTCTTAAGTTTTAGGAAGTAAACCCAAGTGCGTCTGGAGTAGTCATCAATGAAAGTTAAGAAATATTTGAAACCAGAAAAGGAAGCAGATGGAAGAGGGCCACACAAGTCACTATGCACAAGCTCCAAGGGAACCGAGGCGTGCCAAGAGGCACGTTTGTCAAAACTGTCCCGATGATGTTTTTCGAGTACACAACCGGAACAAACACCATCCTTCCAAGATACCATCAGAAGATCAGTCACCATATTGTCTTTACATAGTTGTTGCAATGAGCGATAATTTAAGTGACCAAATCGCTCATGCCAAATTTTGCTCAAGTTATCACTATGAGCAACAAAAACTGAAGGAAAAGGTGATGACCCAAAACTGTTAAATTTGTACAACCTAGTAATATCATCAACAGTTCCAGTAGCAAGGACATTTTGAGGATTTTTAAAATCCTTGATTACAACTTGGTGAGGTGTAAACGTCACCGTTTTACCTTCACCTGAATGAGTAATTTGATAGACTGATAACAAATTGCAGGAAATTTTTGGAACACATAGTACATCACTGAAATGACCATTTTCGACTGGAACTGTTCCAGATCCTACAACACTTAGAGATCTATCATCACCAACAAATATTTGTTTGGTGTTACATTAATGCATAGTAGAAAATATGGCTTGATCCTTAGCCATATGATAAGATGCTCCAGAATCAATGAGCCATTCAATTGAAGTAAAAGGAGAAGATGTCGTATAAGAGTAACCAGAAGCACAAAGTGCATGTCCATGAGAGTTAGATTTTAAAGATGAATCTAGGTTGATGTGGTGCTTCTTCATTGTTGCTTTCAAGGTTGTCATCTTCTTAAAACACTTAGATTCATCATGATTATCTTTTCCACAAAAATTGCAATGACGCTCAGTCTTCTTTTCTTTTTGCTTGGATCCTTTGTCGTTTTTTAAAGAATGAGCTGACTAAGAGGGTTTGGGACCCTTGTTGTTTGGCTTATTATTACGAAAATTTTGTTTCTTGGGAGACTTGGACTTTTCTTTCTGTTGGGACAATAAGGCTTTCCCAAATGTATCTACATTGTTAATTATTCCAAGATTAATGAGCTTATTTTGCTCTCTAATTAAAGAATCACAAAAAGATTCAAGACTAGGCTCTTGATAGCTAGCTGTAGTCAAGGATTCTTTCATGGAGTAGAATGTAGATACAAAAACAAAGTATGCAGGTCCAAGTTTGGAAAGAATATGATAAATACATTGTTTGTCTTCTTTCTTAATCTTGCATTCTGCACATAAGAGCCTACGAGTTTTATACTTAGATAAATAGTCTTGAATGCATGAAAAATCATTTGGATTCAAGGAAATCAACTCATTCTCAAGTTGATGACCCCGAATTTCATTGTGTTTACCAAACACAGATTTCAACTTTTCCCAAGTTAAATCAGGTTCATCAATTCCAGATATGTGGAATCGCAAATCAGTAGAAATTGACATCTCAATCAATCCACAAGCTTCATCACATCTATTTGCCCATTTAATTTTCTTATCATCATCAATGGGTTTTGTTTCTTTCCATGAAGTTATCCTGAAAATTCCCCTACTTCGCAAAACATCCTCCATACGAGATTTCCATGAGAAATAGTTAGAACTTGTAAGTATAATATCACAATGGGCGGCCATACTGTAAAATAATGGCTAAAAGAATAGAAACTAACTCTCTAAATGCAAAGAGCTCGAAAAAATATGCGGTTTTAAAAAAAAACGGCACTGAAAACTGATTCTGGATGATGAAGTTATGCTTGATCAAAGAAAATGTTGAAGATGTCCCCAATAATGACGTGGCAGATATTAACTTACCAACTAAAAAAAGAACCCCCATTTTCCTAAGATCAACCTTTGACAATCACTTTACAATAAAGTTGTTTTGAAGTGAATCACTTTTGTATAATAAGTGAAGTTCACTTTTACAATAATGTTAATATTAAATAGTGCGGCAATAAATTAAAACACTTAAGTGACTCACTTTTTATTTTATTTTATTTATGTGAGATGTATTTTTACAATAAAGTAACTTGAAAATAGAAATTGCATGCACTAAAAAGTAGCTTAATAAGACTTGAACTCAAGACCTATTAAGGAATAAAGCAACTTTGTACCAAGTGAGCTAAGTTTAAAAGGTACGTAAAAGAATGAAAAAGGAAGGGGGTTTTTTTTTTTTTTACTCTTCTCTCTCGTTCTCTGTGCTTGCCTTTTTTTTTTTGCAAATCACAAAAACAAAAACAAAAAAACTTTTTCCACACAAAGGGGTTAGATCTTGGTTAGCTTACCCGGAAAGTCTATGTTTTCAAGTTTTCTCGTTATTTCTGATTTATCGTGATTGCACAAAGTACACAGCAAAGAGCGTACGTAGCCGACAAGACAAGAAAAAAAAAAACTTTCCCTTTCTATTTCTGATTCGCTGCGATCGCGCAAAGTGCACAGCAAAGAGCATACGCAGCCAGGGAAAGCAACAGTCCGAGATTAAAACAGTAAAGATCTAATAATAAAACTGATAAAATATGAGAGATTTAAAAAAAATAAAACAAATCCATCACTGTAACATTATACCTTCAGATTTGCCGAAATAGGTGTTTCTGGAACAAACGAAAACGGTTTTCGGTGAAACGAAAACTATTTCCCAATGGAAACGGTGCTCCGGACGCAATGGAACAGCTCCCACAGGCCACAAATACACAAAAAATCCAGAACCAAAAACCCTTTCAAATTTTCAGCAACACCGGTTCCAGATCTTGATCAAAACCGAAAGCGGCTCTTCATAAACGCTCTGATACCATGTTCGGGTACACAGGGTACTCCCAAAAGACCGAACACCTTGAGCAACCGCTTCACACAAACAGATCACAGATCAACACACCGATGTTTGTCACGTGGTTAACACCCTCGAGAGGAAAACAGTCCATGGCCCCAGCCAAATAGCTACTTTGAGCAATTTATTATACAAAAGAAAGAAAGTTACATGAGTTTCTCATAATCGATCAACTAGCCAAGAACCCTCTATTCTCTTTAAATAGAGATCATAGACCAATCGAGTGTTAAGCCACGGATCAATGGTAGGTATGATCTAAGAGAAGTTGAACCGTCGGATCACTCTATGTCTAGAACATATCGTGATCGTCGGATTAGAATATTTACAAATGCATACTAATGCATATTAAAGAAACACACTTTACCTAACGGATATATTACACAAGTTGATCTTAACTAACTCCCAATTATCTAAATATCCTAACAAGGAAGGATCAGCTGGATTCTCAAAAGCACAGGAAGTTGCAACAAACTTGCATTACAGCTGGGGATTTTAACACCACTATCTCTCCAAAAGAGAAAAAAGGACGCTCTATAGTTCGAGATCCCTTTGGAGAGAGGTTGGAAGATCTCATGAATGCTTGGAAAGTAATAGATATCAAACTCAAAAAAGGAAAATATACTTGGAGCAATAAGAGGTTCGGGTCGGGCCACATTACTGCTACACTGGATCGGATCCTAGTAAGTTCCTCTTTCCTAGATCTCTCAATTCTTCCTTCTTCGACTATTCTCCCCTCCGCCATCTCAGATCATAGGCCTGTCTCTCTCGACCTCTCCCCCGTTGGAGATCTTGGACCTCTTCCCTTTAAGTTCTCTCCCACCTAGATAAAGGAGCCTGGGTTCTTCGAAATAGTGCAAAGCTCCTGGAACATTTTTATCCAAGGCTCCCTTGGCTACATTTGGGAACAAAAGCTATCTAACACCAAGAAAGGGCTCAAACTTTGGATAAAAAACCAGACCCTCATAAACAAAAAAGAAAAGGTTTCTCTCCTTAGCAATCTTGAAGACATCCAAAACCAAATGGAAACGTCTGAGGTCACCAAACCCCTGCTCTGGCAGGAAAAAGAAGACAACAAGAACCTGCAAATTATACTTCGCAAAGAGGAAGAAGAAGCTCGTCTTAAATCGAGATGCCTCTGGTTAAAAGCAGGCGATCAAAATACAAAATTTTTCCACAACCAGTACAAAGAGCGCAACAGAAAGAACACCATTAAAGAGATCACTTCTGAAGGAGTCCAAATCTCTGACATAGAAGAAATAAAATATGAGATCAAAAACTACTTCGAAGAACTTTACATTGAAAATGAAGACGTTCAGGAAGAAGATCTAAAGAATCTTAGTGATGAGATTCCTAATCTCCTACATCAAGACATTGGTTTTCTAACGCAAAAGATTACTCTGGAAGAAATCAACAAGGTTGTTTGGTCACTTCATCCAGACAAGGCTCCCGAGCCTGATGGTTTCACTATCAGCTACTACAAGAGTTGTTGGAACATCATTAAAAAAGATCTCTTGAGAATGATTATCTAGACCCAATCTAGAGATAAAATAGAGGGAGCCACCAACTCCACCTTCCTTGCTCTCATTCTGAAAAATAGAAATCCTTCTTCTATAAAAAGGCACAAGTCGATTTCCTTATGCAACTCCTTTTACAAAATCTTACCAAGATTATCTCCAACAGGCTAAAAAATGTAATCCCCCTCATCATCTCAGAGAATCAAGGAGGTTTTATAGTTGGCAAGCAAATCTATATTAATATTCTTCTGGTGCAAGAAGCGATACACTCCAGACAAGCTCGAAAAGAAGCAGGAATGGCTATTAAGCTAGATCTTGCCAATGCTTTCGACAGAGTAAGGCACTCCTTCCTTTTTAAGGTTATGGACAGATTTGGATTCCCTCCCCCTTTCGTTAGATGGGTAAAACCCTGCATAGACAGCCCTTGGGTGGCTCCTCTGGTCAATGGAAGGCCCACTGCTTTCTTCCAAGCCAAGAGAAGCATTCGACAAGGTTTCCCAATGTCACCCTTCCTATACATCCTAATCGCAGATGCTCTTAGCAGAAGGCTTAATAGACTCAAGAATGAAGAGAATTTGCCTGGCATCTCATTCGTGAGAGGAGTGCAAGCTATCAACCACGCCCAGTTCGTTCACGATACCATCTTGCTTGGAAGCGCTTGCACTCAAATTGCAAGAAGGATCAAAGCTTCTTTGGACCTGTTTCTCAAAGTTTCTGGAAGTAAATTAAATTCCCTGAAATCTTGGCTCTATGGCTAGAACTGCTCTCCAGCAATTCTTAGAGAAATTGCTCAGATACTGGGAATCAAGGTGAATATAAACTGGACCTCTTTCTTGTATTTGAGCATTACCATCTCTAAGCGCTCCAGTAACTCTCAGTCTTGAAAGCCCATCCTTCAAAAGATTTAAAACAAACTGCAAACTTGGGGATCACGATGGCTCAATTTAGTAACCAAGCTAACTCTGAGTAAATCCATCATTTCCTCTTATCCAATCTTCTCGTTTGCCATTTTCTTAGCTCCCGAGTCCATCCAAAATGACATTAGCAAAGAGCTTAGAAAGTTTCTTTGACAAGGAGGGAAAACCCTGGGCAAAAAGTTCAACTTGGTAAATTGGAGCAAGGTTTGAGAGGACAAAAATAGAGGAGGGCTAGGAATCAAAGACCCTGGGTTGATGAACTAGGAAATGGGTGCCAAGTTGGTATGGCGCTTCATATCAAGTAGGAAGGAGTGGTGGAAGGAGGTCCTCCAAAAAAAGTACCTTAAAACTCCAAGAGCAAGGAGTCTAGAAATCGAATGGAAAGGCAAAGGTTCGTCCATCTAGAACCTGTGCAAAAAGTATGTTGGTCTAATCAAAGACAATAGTTACTGGATTATGGGCAATGGGAAAAAAATTAACCTCTAGAACGATAAGATTCTTAGGCTCGCTCCCATTGTTGAAGCCAATCTTCTCAATCTTAGACTCTAGATGCAAGAAATGGGTTATAACAAGCTCTACGATATCTCATCCTGAGACAATAGTGGGAATCAAAAGGATTGGAAAATATTGCAGCCCCCAGAGCATCTTGCAGAAGAGCTCAAAATTTTTACCTCCCTCCTGCATGGTAGATCTCCTTCAAATATCCAGGATCGAGGCATCAAAGGTTGGGGAATTCATGGCACTACTCCGTAAAGGAAGGCTTCAAAATTCTAAAAATCAATGATGGTAATCAAAACACAATCAGCTGGAATAAGGTATGGAATTCTAACTGTATCACAAAGTTAACATATTCTTTTGGTTGTTAACTCAAAACAAATTGCTCACCGCTAATAACCTAAGAAAGAGATGGTTTTAGGGACCTTCAAGATGTGCTCTTTGTTCCTCCCATAGCGAAACTGCTCTTCATCTTTTTCTAACTTGTCCAGTGGCCATCCAAGTCTGGGAATGCTCCCTTGGATCTTTGGCTGTCAATGGGCGGCTCCCAAGCAATATTACGGACATGGTTTCAAAGTGGAAGACTTTTTACCCTGGCAGGACAGGAAGGAAACCCACTATGTTGCACATCTGGAACACTATCCCACAAAATACTTGTTGGCAAATATGGCTCTCAAGAAATAGAGCAATTTTCAATGGGGAAAAGTCTGACCCTAAGCACATTGCTATCAAAACACAGAATATGATTTCCGAAAAGTTGAACAATAAGCAAATCATCTTCAAAGAAGCAGAAAAGCTCAGCCCTTCAGAAGTAACCTTCTACGGAAACTTAAGTTTGTAGAGCTCCCCTCAAACCAAACTCCTTTCAGATTGGGAAATTCAGAAAGATCAGGAAGAATTCTATCAATGGAAAAAGACTCTTCAATGCCACAACTCTCTTCTTCAATGGAGCATCGAAAGGCAATCCAGGGGAGGCAGGTGCGGGTGGGATTATCATTGATCCCGGAGGAAATCCAATGGTTTCATTTGCCTGCAGAATTGGACGAAAAACCAACAATGAAGCAAAATGACTCGCTCTCTTTCTAGGAATTGACTTGGTCCAAAAAGAAAACATCACAGGATCATTGTTTTTGGAGACTCTAAACAAATAATTCAAAATTGAAGAATGGACGCATTGATGGGGCAACCAATTGCAGTGGTTTGCCTAAACAAATCATCAAGATGAGCTCCAACCTTCAGATTACATATTACCACATCCTAAGGCAGGACAACAGTCTAGCGAACAAAATGGCAAATAAAGGGGTTAAGAATAAGATAGGTATTGTCTCTATTAGAGACCAAGCCTTTCTAAAACATGTCCCTTAACCCCCTTACTCTAAGGGGGCCTCACTATCACCCCCCCTTCGTCGCTCACCCTCAGCTCACGAGCACGTGTCCATCGACACGTCATGACCATCATAGTAGCACGGTTAGCTTCTAGACTGCAATAAATAAGCGTCTCTTCCTCCAGCTCATTGATAATCCAAGACTTCACTTCTCATGTATCGCAGATACCTTCATCATGAATGAACACAGGCGCCCTCGAAATATGGATAAGCTCCCTCCTTTCATCGCTCCTGCAGAAGAAGATTTTATTTCTCTTCGTAGGTTTACTTAGCTCGCAAATTGATAGTGAGGCGCACCACCAAATAGTGAAAGAAGTGTCGGCACCATCATGGATAACACAATATCAGGCCATTCCCTCTTAGAAAACGCTCAGTTCGGGTATTCTTTCCTTCAGTCGCTCTGATTTAACTCAATGGCCTTCGTTGGATATACAGGAGAAAGATAGCATGGCTTCTTCCAAGGATATCCAGAAAATCAAGTCAGCACTCGCAGATCTTCAAAGCGAAATGAAATGGGTTTTCAACATAGTTGGAACCATCGTTAACAACACCTAGAACGTTGCTAACGATGCTAGGTACATCTCAAATCAACTGGACTGTCATGTTTCAAGAATTGGTGACAACACCAAAGATTTGCATGAGTTAATGGCAAAAGTAGACTATCTCAAGGAAGACGTCCATAAATTAACCAAAATGGCGGAAGGCAGCCATTGCCAGGAAACCCCAGGAGATGATCAAATGGAGGAACCCTCGGTTGGCAAGCCAACCCTTGGCCATGAAGCTCAAAAGTGACAGGCCTTTCTCTCTCAATTTTTTTTGCAATTTTGTGTCTTGCTGATATCTATTTAGGTTGAATATGTATTTTTGTTTACTACTGAACAAACAGTTTGTTAGACCATACCCCTACAAGGGCAACCTCAGTTTCACGAAAAAAGTTAGAATATCTCTCTTTATTGTAGTTTGCTTATATGCCTCTGTAAACTCTTCTACAGCAAAGCAATTTTTGAATCCAGGCTGTGTAAAGATGGCTATGCTCATCCTTTTTTATGTATATAAAATTTCTTCGGTTTCTGTTAAAAACAAATAGTGTTTGTATGATCAAATTGTGCACTCCAAACAAACAAGAAAAATGAGAGAGAACTCAAACAATTGTGGCTGATTTGAAGAACCACATGAGATGCCATTAATGTTATCAAGTCTTCCATGTTTGCAATAGAGATTGTGTTTGTTTAATCAAATTGTGCACTTCAAAGAGAAATTTCTGACCAAAAAATTATATCCTGCAGAGAGACTGAGAAAAAGACTGGTTGTGCAATTTTTCCAATCAATTTCCAAGGGAAAAGCCCATGTTTTCCATCATTATTACTCCTTGCTTTTGTTAAAAAACATTTTCAGGCTGCGAATAGGGAAGTTTCTTGTTTTAACTCCCTTTGGCAGGTGGCCTACTCCCATTGCATTTGCTTTTGAGATAAGCCTCCTACTGCCATTGCATTTGCTTTTGAGATAAGCCTCTTCGTTGTTCAATAGAGAAGACTAATCATTGACGTGCTCAAGAGCCATATTCCCACCATCTAGAACAAATCAAACTTTTATTAAACCTTCTTTTTGTAACTAGAGGAATCGGCAACTGGCGTTGGGCTGGTACTCGCGTAACACGGGGTCCAGAGATCCATTCCCGCTACCACTATACCCCTAGGTGCCCCACACCCATCGCAGGACATGGGACACAGGTAAATCTAGGTGGTATTTGAACTTGTGACCTCCAATTTACAACAACTTCAGAACAACTGAACCGCCAATGAGCCACACCCACACAGGCTCAAACTTTTATAAAACCCATTAATCATGTTATATAGATGATATTATTTTTTAGGCCATGTTTGTATAGAATTAAAGTTGAGGCGCCATAACACAACAATGCTATGACCAACTTCTTATCAATCTCACTACTACTGAGATAAGCAGCGACATAATATGATAGAAATCTAGGTAGCTAGATCTTATCTATGAACTAAATAGTCACAGTTCAAACTAGAGAGATAGTTAATGCTATAGTTTACTACAAAATTACCTTCATGCTACAGAAGAGAGTATCAAATACAAAGAACTCGAATGCAAGTGCCACGCCAAGCAAATTCCCATCGTAACCATATGCATGAAGTTAATCGCAAGGGCAAGTGACAAGGAGCGGCGGTGGCATGTGGACAGGCAAGATGAAGATGGTTTAATGGACTCCCTTCGCATTAAGAGGCAGCAAGTGAAGGGGCGGCGACCAACTAAGGTGCAAGCGAGCTAGTGGAAGGACAAGGAGATCGTCAACAAAGCTATGCAAACAAGTGAGGTGACCCCCGACAAGCGCAACCATTTAAACACCAAGATGGGTGGGAATAACTAGGTTGCAATGAAAGTTTACAACATTAGCACTAGCGTTGTGGATGATTGTTGGGTTCTGTCGAAGGGTATGCTCCTGGTGCTTATTAGCGATGGGGACGATTCTAGAGGACTCACCCCGATTGTGCTCGAGCTTCTCCTTTGTTGGGAATCCATGGCACCTCATAAACGTACCAGATGCCATTCAGACCGAGGAGGCAAGAGGCCGCCAATTTCGAAGGAAGAGGAGGACCGCCAATCGCTCTGAGAGGAGGTTCCTTTCCGCATCAAGCATGTGATAAAAGAAATGGAGGCTTCGACGATGGAGCAAGGGCAGATGACGGGGGATAAAGACGACAACAATCCATATGGGAATGTCAAAAACCTGCTCACGTTGGCTCTGATGGAACACAAATACTTTCACGATGTAATTATGTGGACAATTAACCAATTCTGCGGTAAACTGAACAGCATTCACAAGCAATTGGACGAGCTAGCAGAGGTGGCTAGTTCTCCATTCCAACTTGCAATTGCTGGATGTAAAATCCCGTGCGCTACTCACATCTCAGTTTCTTCTAATGGAAACTCCATTCAATGAAGTTCTCAGGTTTTTATATTTTGTAACCAACATAGCCAAACAGACAAGAGATGAAATAGCAGTACCTAGGGTAGAACTTAAAACTTTTATATATTTTTGTTTATGTTGAAATACACCTAGTTTCCCTTCCATCGGCAAGTTTTGGACTCTTTAATGTTTGACACTTTTTGCCCCTTGAGCCAAACTAGTCCTCAACTAACGGTAGACCTGGTTTCCTTCGCAGTAGGTCTACCACAGTAATTTTGTACTAAATGTTTTTCTCAGTTAATAGAAGGCCATGTCACTTGATTACAAAAAAAATACCCAAACACAAAGCAATAGTAAAAGTTAAGCATTCAATCCTTAGAAGTGCTATGCATAAACTGTTGGTAACGAAGGCCAGGTAACTAGACAGGTTGCTAATGTGGTAGTTAATTACATAATTTCCTTATGCTACACAATTAATATCTAATACAAAGTAACAAATATCAGTTAAGCATTCAATACCTAGAAGTGCTATGCATAAATTGTTGGTAATGAAGGCTTGGTGAGATGACAAACTGAATTGATGTCACTGCCAATATTACAGCAATCCTCTTTGTTTACATTCTATTCGTCGCATAGCAGGCCAATCTATACACCCAGGAAATCAAAATCCTTTGAAGTTTGAAGAAACTGCTGAAGCTTAGATGGGCACAATGATATCATAATTTACATTAAGTCCTCTGATCATAATAATTGAATGCTATCGAAAAGATCCTGAAAAACATGTATGTATTTTCATAAGAAATAGACTATATTATAAAAATGTCCTCGAGGGAGTATCTCTGCTATATAATAAAGTGTACTCGAGTTCTGCAGCAATCAATCAAAGTAATTCCTTTGAAGACATGCTTTCAAAATTATTTTTCAAGTTTCAATGTGAAATGGAAGTCTAGCAGACATTAATCCAATACTAGTCCAGCTTTATCAATAGGGGAATCTACAACTTTGGGCATTGTTTCATAAACCAGTCAAACATATAAATTGAACTCGAAATTCTTAATCTCAAAGTAATTATGTCTAAGGATGCAACTTAACTTCAATACAAACTGCATATTGCTATGAGCTTAGCTTTCAAAAACTAACTAAAACATCCCAACTATCAATTTTACAACGAAAGTGCAAACTAATATCAAGTCGAATTCCCCTCAAATAGACAGCAATGATATGTCAATCCCAAGAGATTCACGGGGAAAATAGTAGCCTTCTGAAGTCCAAACAAAGATATCATTGGAAGGACTTTTCACAAAAACAGAAAATATGCTATAATGTCATGGTAAATGCATTTTCAACTGTTCATGTGATGGAAAATGCATTTTTTAATATGCTATAATGATGAGGGGATTGACAAATTTTGTTAATATTTAAGTTTTTAACTATGAAATACTACTACCAACCTATTATTTTAATATACTAAAGGAAAAATATATTCATTTTATCATGTTCAAACTAACAAATTAACTTTATCATGCTCTTCTAGCTCTTGAAGCTTTAAGCAACAAAACCAAATGACTGAATACACAAGAACCCAGGTGATAACGAAATCCGACCAATGCTTTACAGCATGAAAATCAAAATAGTACCTAACTTGGGAAAAAGAGTGGGAATAATGAAACATGCATGTCTGAGATGCATTTGCTGATATGACAGTAACATTGCAAAAAATATAGCGACACACAGTTCAAACCAAGAGACAAACAATTTGCAATACACGAGTTGTGCAATTAACCCAACTACTGATTGTTTCTAGGGTAAATATCCCAGTTATACATTGTTTCCATGATACAAATCCAAATTCTTCACTGCTTTCACTGCACAGGATACAATAATCTCTCGCCCATCTGAAATAAAGTCTCTCGGTTTGACAAATATCCTCTCAAAATCACTGGTACTTAGAATTTTAGGCCAGTTCAATTAGAAAAACTAACAGAATGCTGTAATTCTATGCAAATAAAGACCCTTTAATTCAATAACTTTTAACAATCCAAAGATCATAATTTTAATTTTTATGAATATTCGGAGACAAATAATTTAAAATCCCAGGAAAAAAGCCCATTTAACCCATACACTTACATGACAGAAGTTGAATCCATACATTGCTTCTTGATATTGAAGAACATAATAAAATGGTAAACAAACTTTAACAATTTATAAAAGCATGTTTATTCAGTATGAAAATCTTTCACATTTTATAACAGGCATCATGCCCCTTTTTATGTAATCTGCAGACCATCTGCAACTTACCTTTACCTATTCCATCTGCATTCTAATTGTATTAGGTAGAATTCTACTGCATAACTTGCATGCAATCTCACCAAATATGAAGAAACTAGGCCACCTTCAACAAACTTCAAGCAACAAAATGTAGGTAGCATACAAGGCTCTTGCAATGTGGATTTTGCATCAACTAAAATTTTAATTGCCTCTGTCAACCATGTTTAAACCGCACGACAACACACGTAATATTATCTGCACTTCCTTTTCGATATGCTTCCTCTGTAAGCTTTTTAGCAGCTAATTCTGGATCCTCAGTAGACTGAATCATAGCGACTGCATCCTGTAAAGACGACCAGAAGTATTAAAAAAAATGAATTGACACAAAGAAAGGAGAATAAATCATGCGCCTTAAAAAAGGTTTAAAAATAGTTTTTCCACAACTTGGCACAATCTTTACACAAACCTGATTAGAAACAACATCCCACAATCCATCACTTGCAAGAATGAGAAATTCAACATTTTGATCAGCGACCTCTTCCTGTAGAGATGCATATTAAAAATTTACCCAGTTAGTCAGATAAGGATCACATATGCACAGAGCAACATGGATCATCTATGATGACCAGCATATGCTAATGAAAAACAATTGATATAGAAAATACTATCTTCTAGGTAGTAATACTGGATTAAAAAATTAAAAAGCAAGATCAGAAAGGGGATAGTAAAATCACAACCTGCAGCAAAATACATTCTGTTGTACAGTGACATGAATGACAAAATTTAATAAGATGAACTGTTTTATAGCATGTTTAAAAATGTATCTCAACTTTGTCATCATAAAATAGTTTAGAAAGCAGACACACTGCATACTGTCTCAAAATTGACAATAAACATTGACAAACATCCTCACTCCTAATCATGCTCAGAATTGTGCTTTGAAAGACTTGACTCTGATGGACAACTCTGACTGATCTTGGAAACACAAAGACAAATGAGACAGTCTTATGTGGGCCAGAGATGGAGCAAGGTGAGGAATTCTAACACAATTTAGACAGAGACCCTAAAAAGTGCCAAGACAGAAGACACAAAGAACACACAATCACAATCTTGCAAAAAATAATGGATGGACTTATATAGGTGAATGCCTCTCTTAGCCAAATGACAATTTATGTAACTGACAAAGGAATCTCTAGAGTTGCAAATTACATGTGACACTCAGATGGGAGTTCCTATTAAATTCTACTAAATGGCGAATTCCACCAATAATGAAACGACTAAAGACAGAATTCTAAAACAATTTAGACAGAGAGCCTAAAAAGAGGCAAGCCAGAAGACACAAAGAACACAAAATCACAATCTTGCAAAAAATAATGGACGGACTTATATAGGTGAAAGCCTCTCTTAGCCAAATGACAATTTATGTAACTGACAAAGGAATCTCTAGAGTTGCAACTTACATGTGACACTCAGATGGAAGTTACTATTAAATTCTACTAAATGGTGAATTCCACCAATAATCAAAACGACTAAAGACGAAAAATACTACAGGACAAGACAAAACTACCAAGGATGAAACATAGGCTTACAATACATGGTAAGCACTTAATCCTATCGTGCTCATCATTTCCTCCCTGCTTAGGAGAAAGTTGTCTCCATTCAATGCATGAGACAAAAAGAGTGATGCAAATCTATTGGTGGTCCTAGCACTGATCTTTGGTAGACTCTAGCCATGAAAACCAAAAGTCTGGGATAATGTCTGTTGGATGCAACAGCTACACAGTGATTCGCCAGAAGGGGATAAGAACAAAGGAATCCGTCCAGCTGGATTGGAAACCCATAGTGGGTCCAAGGATGCTGGACCATGGAAGACTGGTTCTGCAGCTGTGCAGCATCAATGGTTTTGCTGCAGATACAATCGTGCTGGTATTGAATCATAGGTTGGGTAGGTACTAGCAGATTTGAATATAAGCCAAGGTTCTAAGGAGGAGTCTTGAATTGGTTGTAGAATGAACACCTAGAATGGATGGCGAGAAGAAGTGTTTATGAAGGTGTTCGAGAGAGTCTTCTGGAGTCCAATTGTCCTTTAAAGTGTTGATTTTTCTGAGCAGCATCGAGAGCCATTCTCTTAGGAGAATGGAGACACCTGGTCCGGAACCAGGGTGTGGTCTCAACCTAGAGTTGAGTGATCATTCTGTTGAAAGATGATATCTTGTCGAGCACCACAATATGGACCTAGTCCAGCACTGGGGAGGCTCAACCTAGAGTTGAGTGATCATTCTGTTGAATGATGATATTTGGTCGAGGACCATGATATGGACCCAGTCCAACACTGGGGGGACTCAACCTAGAGTTGAGGGATCATTCTGTTAAATGATGATATATGGTCGAGTAGCACGATATGGACCCAGTCCAGTACTGGGGGGACTCAACCTTGAGTTGAGTGACCATTCTGTTGAATGGTGACCTCTGGTTTGGGACCAGGATGTAGACTCAACCTAGATCTGAGTAGCCATTCTTTTGAATGGAGGTGCTTGGTCTGTTACCAAGTATTTGACCTAGTGTCAAATTATGCAGCCTATGGCTGAGGCACCTGGTCTGTTACCAGGAAGGCACTATAAGCCCTAGACCGGGTCTAGGCATGTGTGACACTCTGACCCTTGATCAATGGGCTTTGTGATCTTCTCCAAGGCTTAGCTACCCTTGGTTAAGACACCTTAGTACCTAATCTTGGTGTCACACAGACTGTGAGATAAAAGCATTAGTAATTCTCTCTATTTATGATGATGTACTTTGAGCGGTGATGAAAGACCACCTTGACCACAGGGGCACTTGAAGAAGGCTAAAGCAAAAGTCAAAAATACATAAAGACTTTTGGACCAAAAGGAAAAGTCAAAAATACATAAGGACTTTTGGACCACAAGAAGGCTAAAGGCAAAAGTCAAAATTAGAAAAGATTAAAATAATAATATTTTGATCTTTCTAATTTTGGTCCACTTACAGGTGACTCAAGGATATAAAAGAAGATCAATCCATTTCATTATTACACACACTTGCTCTCACAGGTACAGCTTCTCCAACTAAAGATTCCACAAAAAAGGAAGATTAATGTGATGCCCTAGCATGGATGAGTCTAGCTAGGGCATTCGCACTTGTTTTTTCATGAACCCTAAGCTAGGGTTTTATCAGCTGCAAGTTCCTGTCAGTTTGGTGAGCTAGGGTTTAACCCTATCTCCTCTTCCTTCTTCTCACGAGCAGCACCAAGTTCTCCTTCAACCGCTTCAAGGGTTTACGGGCAGCCCTAATCTTCACAGGTTGAGCCTCTCTTCATCTGGGCAACAGTAGTAAGGGCTCAACCCTCTTCTCATCTTCTAGGCAGCCCTCTCCAAGGGTCACACCCTCTCCTTAACCCTTGGGCTACCCACTGCAGAAACCCGTGAGGGTTCCGAGCTTGTTGCACAAACCTCCGGGCAGCCTGTGGGCATACTCATGAGGGTCTTGCAACAGCCCGCAAGGCTGCCGGGTCTGTACAGACCTCCGAGAAGCCTACGGGCCAGCCCTATAGGGCCCCAGCTGGGTATGTCTGCCCTTCGGGCAACCTTACAGTAGCACTCAAACAGCCCATAAGGGCTACTGTGTATACAGCAGGCCCTTCGGGCAGGCTTGCAGGTCTCCCGGGCATTGTTGCAACAGACAGGGCACTTCGAGCAGAGCCAGCAAAGGCTTGGGCAGGGCTAGCAAAGACTCAGGCAGAGCTAGCAAAGGCCTAGGCAGGTCTAGCAGAGACTCGAGCAAGTCTTGCAGAGGTCTGGGCAGGTCAGGTAGAAATCCAAGCAGACAGGCAGATCACGGGCAGAATGACAAGGCATTCCGGGAAGCCTCAGTTTAGATCTGGGCAACTTCAAAACCATTTGGCAGGAGAGGAAAGCAAATCTGAAGCAGTCAAGAAGATTTTTGGACAGTGTGATCTCTCCAGGCAATAGAGAGAAAATTAGTGCAAGAAGCCCTAGTTTGGAAAAAAGCCTAAATTGACATTTTTTGTGTAAAAAGATTATCTTGTGTAATTGTGGATCTGTGGTACAAACCCAATTAGGGTTTGTGGATTTTTTGAAAAATTCAATCATCTCATTCACGAGATGAATTACTAATGCTTTTGGGGTTTTTGTCATTTAAAGGTTTCCCTAGTGAAAAATCTTGTGTTCATTGTGTTGATGTGATTGATGTTGTTTACTACACTTGTCATTTGTTTATGCTAATGCTAAAAATTCAACATGGTATCAGAGCTTAGCATGTGAAGGAACAGTAAAGGGGCATTGTTGTTGTCTTCCTAGACCTTGGGATATTTTGCAGACTTAACATTTGACTAAGTGGCAGAGATGGTCGTCAATATCTTCAGACCGGAAGAGAAGCTACAAGGTTCAGCTAACTACAGCTCCTGGAGGTTAGGTTAACAGCCATTCTAGAAGAAAATGACTTGGATGACATTGTGTTTAATGTCAGTGAAGAGCCAACATCTAATGTTGGCAGACTTGCTTACAAGAAGAAGCAGGCTAAGGCTAGAAGAATCATTTATGACTCTGTCAAAGAAACGATGATGCCCAACATCACAACTCTAAAGACTGCGAAAGAATGCTTTGACACCTTGGCCAACTTGTATGAGAAGAAGGCTCCCAATCATAAGAGAGTATTGAAGAAGAGACTACGAACTTTGAAGTTGAACAAGGATGAAGAGGTTGGTTCTTTCTTCACAAAGATTGCACAGGTAAGGGATCAACTTATTGTTGTTGGTATTACTGTTGATGATGATGACCTTGTGCAAATTGTGGTTGATGGTCTCCCAAGGTCTTGGGAAACCTTCATGGCATCTGTCAGTGGATGTGAGAATCAGCCAACCTTCGAAAGACTTTGGCATGATTGCATAGAAGAAGAAAGAAGGACTTCAGGCAAGGTAACCAAGGAAGGTAACCTTGCACTTGCAGCAAAGACAAAGAAGTTCAAGAAGCCCTCCCCTCAGCAAACGAAGGAAAAGAAACCTCAAGGTAAGTTCTCTGATATGTCAAACCTCAGGCTTCAGAAGTTTCCACTCATGCTTTGGTACTTCATTCAGTTGATCCATGTGCATTGTGGCATAGAAGGTTTGGACACCTTCACTACTCGGGTCTTCCAAGCTTACAGAAGATGGACAGCAGAGATGTGGTTTTCCATGAGGAAGTTGTGTTTCGTAAAACAAAAGAGCTTTCAACGAAAGATGAAGTACCTTCCTTTGAGTTTCCGGATTCAGAAATTCAGAGGGAGGAAAAGGAATTTGAGGATCAAATTCCATATGCACTTGAGGGCACTGAAAGTCCACCAGAAGAATTACTTGAAGTTCCTCCTTTCAAAAGGAGACCTACTTGGTACCGAGAGACGATGCAAGAAGGCGAGAAGCATAAAGCTCCTCCCGAGACTTTCAGAGAAAGCATAAGACCACAGAAGTACTCTGGTCTTATGAGCCAGCTTATCAGTGCAAAATATTTATCATCCGAAGAAGCAGCAAGTAAACAGGCATGGGTTGATGCCATGATTGAAGAGTATAGTTCAATCATGAAGAATGATGTGTGGGAAGTTGTTCCCAAACCAACTAGAAAGTCAGTAGTGAGATCCATATGGCTTTATAAAATCCAGCATGCTGTTGATGGCAGTGTGAAGAAGTCTAAAGCCAGATTCATAGCTCGTGGTTTCACTCAGAAAGAAGGCATTGACAATGATGAAACAGTTGCTCTTGTTGCCAGGTATACTACCATTATAACCATAATTTCACTTGCTGCAGTGTTCGGATGGAAGTTACATGAGATGGATGTAAAGACAACCTTCCTCAATGGTAAGATTGAGGAGGAAGTCTATATTGAACAACCTGAAGGCTTTGTGACTCATGGGAAGAAAACCCATGTATGTAAACTGAAGAAAGCCTTGTATGCAAGGATGGATGGATTTCTCCATAACTTGGGATTTTCCAAAAGTACAGTTGATTCTAACTTGTACTTTAAGGTTGTTCATAATCATGTCTTGCTACTTGTTCTATATGTAAATGACTTGTTTCTTACAGGTGATGAACAATTGATAGAACAGTGTAAGAGGGAGCTTAGCTATGAATTCGAGATGAAGGATCTCGGGTTGATGCATTATTTTCTTGGCTTAGAGGTCTAGCAAAAACCAAGCGAGATCTTCATGAGACAAGGGAAGTATGCAGTGGACATCTTGCAGAAATTTGGAATGCAGGACTACAAGTCCATGGCCATACCCATGACTGCCAACTTAACAAAGTTTGGTGACTCATCTACCAGTCCACAGAGTGTGGACTCTACTCTATAAAGACAGCTTAATGGATCCTTGATGTATCTCGTGCATACGAGACCAAACATCTATTACGCAGTGAATACTCTGAGTCAGTTCATGTCCAACACTTATGGGTTCAGGTATACTTCCAGCAGTGAAGTATTGTTATCTGGGTATGTTGATTCAGATTGGGTTGGCAATGCAGTAAACCGGAAAAGTACCTCTGGTTACTGTTTCAGTATGAGATCTGCAATGATTTCTTGGTCCAGCAAAAAGCAGGATTCCATAGCTCAAAGTACAGCTGAGGCAAAATATATTGCTGCAAGTGATGCCTGCAAGGAAGCAGTTTGGCTCAAAAAACTTCTATCTGATATGTTTGGGGGAATGCTTGACTCAACGATCATCCATTGCGATAATTAGAGTTGCATAAAGCTTTCGGGGAACCAAGTGTTTCATGATAGATCGAAACACATTGAAATGAGGTATCATTTCATCAGAGACCTAGTGCAGAGAGGTGCTCTGAAGTTGCAATACATTCATACGGATGAACAGATCGCATATATCTTGACCAAGCCTCTGGCAGCATCGAAGTTCGTATACTTTCGTGACAAGCTTGGCATGGCAAAGAATGCCTCTCTCGCTGAGAGGGAGTGTTGATTTTTCTGAGCAGCATCGAGAGCCATTCTCTTAGGAGAATGGAGACACCTAGTCCAGGACCAGGGTGTGGACTCAACCTAGAGTTGAGTGATCATTCTGTTGAATGATGATATCTGGTCGAGGACCACGATATGGACCCAGTCCAGCACTGGGGGGACTCAACCTAGAGTTGAGTGATCATTCTGTTGAATGATGATATCTAATCGAGGACCACAATATGGACCCAGTCCAACACTGGGGGGACTCAACCTAGAGTTGAGTGATCATTCTGTTGAACGATGATATGTGGTCGAGGACCATGATATGGACCCAGTCCAGCGCTAGGGGGACTCAACATGAGTTGAGTGACCATTCTGTTGAATGGTGACATCTGGTCCAGGACCAGGATGTGGAACCAATGTAGCACTGGTAGACTCATCCTAGATCTGAGTAGCCATTCTTTTGAATGGAGGCACTTGGGTTGTTACCAAGTATTTGACCTAGTGTCAAATTATGCAGCCTATGGCTGAGGCACCTAGTCTGTTACCAGGAAGGCACTATAAGCCCTAGACTGGGTCTAGGCATGTGTGGCACTCTGACCCTTGATCAATGGGCTTTGTGATCTTCTCCAATGCTTATCTACCCTTTGGTTAAGACACCTTAGTACCCGATCTTGGTGTCACACAGAGTGTGAGATAAAAGCATTACTAATTCTCTCTGTTTATGATGATGTACTTTGAGTGGTGATGAAAGACCACCTTGACCACAAGGGCACTTGAAGAAGGCTAAAGCAAAGGTCAAAAATACATAAGGACTTTTGGACCACAAGCAAAAGTCACAAATACATAAGGACTTTTGGACCACAGGAAGGCTAAACGCAAAAGTCAAAATTATAAAAGATTAAAATAATAATATTTTGATCTTTCTAATTTTGGTCCACTTACAGGTGACTCAAGGATATATAAGAAGATCAATCCAATTCATTATTACACACACTTGCTCTCACAGGTATAGCTGCTCCAACCGAAGATTCCATTGAAAAGGAAGATTGAAGTGATGCCCTAGCATGGATGAGTCTAGCTAGGGCATTCACGCTTGTTTTTTTATGAACCCTAAGCTAGGGTTTTATCAACTGCAAGTTCCTATCAGTTTGGTGAGCTAGGGTTTAACCCTATCTCCTTCTTCTCACGAGCAGCACCAACTTCTCCTTCAGCAGCTTCAAGGGTTTACGGGCAGCCCTAACCTTCACGGGTTGCCCCTCTCTTCATCCGGGAAGCAATATTAAGGGCTTAGCCCTCTTCTCATCTTCTGGGCAGCCCTCTCCAAGGGTCAGACCCTCTCCTTAACCCTCGGGTTGCCCACTGCAGAAACCCATGAGGGTTCCAAGCTTGCTGCACAGACCTCCGGGCAGCCTATGGGCATACCCGTGAGGGTCTTGCAACAGCACGCAGGGCTGCCAGGTCTATACAGACCTTTGGGCAGCCTATGGGCCAGCCCTGTAGGGCCCCGGCTCGGTCTGTCTTCCCTCCAGGCAGCCTTACAGCAGCACTCAAATAGCCTATAAGGGCTGCTGTGTATATAGTAGGCCCTTCAGGCAGGCTTGCAGGTCTCCCGGGCATTGTTGCAGCAAACAGGGCACTTCAGGCAGAGCTAGCAGAGGCTCTGTCAAAGCTAGCAGAGGCTCGGACAAAGCTAGCATAGGCCTGAGCAAGTCTAGCAAAGACTCGGGAAGGTCTTGCAGAGGTCCGGGTAGGTCAGGTAGAAATCCGAGCAGACAGGCAAATCACGGGCATACTGACAAGGCATTTCGAGCAGCCTCAGTTCAAATCTGGGCAACTCCTAAACCATTTGGCCAGAGAGGAAAATAGGTCTAAAGCAGTCAAGAAGATTTTTGGATAGTCTGATCCCTCCAGGCAGGAGAGAGAAAATTAGGGCAAGAAGCCCTAGTTTGGGAAAAAGCCTAAATTGGCGTTTTTTCTATGTAAAAAGATTATCTTGTGTAATTGTGGATCTGTGGTGCAAACCCAGTTAGGGTTTGTGGATTTTTTTAAGAACTCGGCCATCTCATTCACGAGAAGAATTACTAATGCTTTTGGGGTTTTTGTCCTTTAAAGGTTTCCCCAGTGAAAAATTTTGTGTTCATTGTGTTGATGTGATTGATGTTGTTTACTGCACTTGTCATTTGTTTATGTTAGTCTGCAAATTTTAAAAGTATTCATGGTAATTCTAAAAATTCAACATAAAGGAGGAACAACATTCCCTGAGTAAGCATATATTAATCATACAACACAATTGAATGGAGATTATAATGCAGGAAAGAAGCTTGGTTGGGAGCTATTAGCAACTGCAAAACTAGGATGGTAAGGTCAAAACATGGATCCAGAGGATGATGTTTTTCCAATCTCATAATTGTCACTTTGGACACTGTGATAGTAAGTGCGTATGCAAAGGGCATGTAATGCAGCCAATTTGCTATTGTAGATGGTAATGTTCTTGAGTTCTGAATGGTGAATTCAAGTACTACAGAGGTAGTGGAGCTATTAGGTCCTTTGCTGGAGTGATGAGTCCTTCCGAGAAGATGTAGAGGTCCTTTGTTGGAGAGATGAGTCTTCCTGAGAAGATCTAGAGGTCCATAAAGATAAGTGTTGGAGTGAATTTGGCATTCATTGTGTCACCAAGGCAATGGTGCATGTAACTCTTCACTTTAACTTGCGGGCAGTTGTGAGTTGCTTCGGCAGGCAGCACTGACCCTAGAAGATCAAGTAAATGTTATGTGGTTCCTTAGGTTCCTGAAGAACATCATTATATAGAGCAAGAATGTATGCTCGTGAGAACTCATATGAGGTTCCAAGCTTTGATAATGTATTACCATATGCTACAACATGGTCATCAATTTAGCCAAAAACCATTCGTTCTATTGACTTTAAAGCTATGTAGCAAGGGAACTTATCCCAGATTTTAGGAAACTGGTTCCCGAAGTTCCAACGTTCCACGAAACTTGCGAACTAGTAGGGAACGTTCCAAATCCAACGGAAAATGTTACAAATGGTTGGAAAATTGCGGACTTTTTCTTGCGTGTTTTCTTCACCAGGAGCTTCTGCATTTCCTTCACTAGGAGCTTCCATGAATTCATGATTGCAATCAATCAAAACTGAAATTTCCAAGGAGGAGAAGGAAATGTGAGGATGCACTTGAGGATTTCTGCAGCCCGAGAGTGAACGTATGGAACACTAAAGACAAAACAAATCAAAGTTACAAAGTCATACCACTTTTTTATGAGTACTTCTTGAATTAAATATATACCCGATCCACCCATCATCGCTTGTGAGGTCATTTCATCTTTATTGCTTTTTGGTTTATTTATGCATGTCTTTGAAAACGTGGGATCCTCTCCTTGGAGGATTGTTAACAACATTCACTTTTCCTCGCAACCATACATATACATGGTTGATGCAGAATTTTTTCTCTTGAAAACTAAATTGTAGTAAAAGTCTATTTCGTGCAACCTTTGAGCCAAGGGGAATCTAGTCGAAATCCCGATTCAGAGTTTGTTGATCATGAGGACATGAGGGATGCAGATTTAGATGATTAGAGCATATGCTTAGAATCTTAGATTGTAGACTCTAGACTCTAGTTGTCAACTGATTAGTAATTACATGACTATTATGCTTATGTTTGGACTTTGGACTCTAGAGGTCATGTAGAGCCTCGTTTTTTATTTATTTTGTTCCATATATGGATTGCCATAGGTGCTATTTTGGTTATAAGCACCCTTGCTATATACATTAGATAACTTTGCATGAATGTACATGAATAACTTGCCCAATCGTTTAGATTCACATGGATGTACATGAATAACTTTTTCATATTTTAATATTTTGTTTTTTTTGGTCGACTGGCTTTTTTTCATGGTTTTTTTGGATCCTGGACCAATTCTAACCAGTTTCAATTCTTAGGGTCCATTGTTTCAGTAACCAATTCAGTTTGGATAACAACGATACCTCTAGATTTGTGTGTGGTTTTCTCCTCACCCCACCCCAAAGTGTTGGTTGCACCAACCAAGAAGGAGAATAAGGTGTAAGGGCACATGCTAAGGCATCGAGTTGAACAATCACATTATCCCACCTTTTGACCACATGTTTATGAATATGATCATACATGACCGCATCTTTTGGCTCAACAATGTCTTTGATTTGGCCTAGCATGCTATCAATCTACTCATACACCTTCCCAATCAACAGCTAATCTATATCTGCAAACCAAATCATATTATAAATGGGCTTGATAAACTACAAAGCATACCTAACATGTGCAAAAATTGACCATCAAGAGTGGTGTCCTCCATCCCCTAAAATTCGTATCTATCAAATGAGGGTGCAACCATGTCTTTCAAACGCTACCATAAATCATGTGAGTCCATACTAGTTAATGCTTCTCTTACCTCCAAAAGGCACATAAAGGTGAGCTAATAGCTAGCAAATCTAGTTTTTGCAAACTTAAGTCGCTCCAACTTAGAGTGAATACAAAAAATGCAGTGGGCATGGCTATGTCTAATCATAAATTTTACCATTCTCTTCTTTTTCTTGTACAATGCACCAATTCATTTATAATCATGGCCCTTTATCTTAATAATATCATGCATCAAGAGGTTCAATATGTGAACCAAACACCCTGACCAAAATATGTCAGTGTACAATTACAATTAGCAATAAAGCATTGCTCTTGCTACCTTACAATTAGCAACATTACCAACAATGAATTGAATGACATTGTATGGCAGAATCTCTTAAAGGTTTTAATTAAGGGTTTTACAACAATCTGACTAGATATGAGCTAAAAGCAAGATTGCACCACTAGCAAACACACCAAGAATATTTATCAATGGCTTACATTTAACATTTGTGCTACCATCAAATATAATTGATACCCCATATTATGTCCAATCATTTGTAAATTGTCCTAGAGAATATGGATTTTGGCCTGTCAAGTCCCATGGTTTTGGCTTTGTCAAATCCAAGGCTCTTGTATCCGTTAGGGGCACCTTTGACGTCTTGTACCATTGTATGAATGGAATGCCACATGCATAGAAAACCTTGAAAATTCTTACATCCATGTCATCCCTAGAACCTTGATCAAGGAAATTTGATATTTTTCTACACCCTGAATGCACAAGCAAGAATCCACTACCATGGGGGTATGGGGATCAACCACTCAACATTCTATGTGAGCTTATGGTCTTAAATTCAACCGTTGATACTTTGGACTTGTTTGTGTGGCCTCCTCTTCCCTCCTGTATCTATTTCTACCTTGTGTTGGCACTTGCTCACAAGTTTTAACTCCTAGTCTCATTTTCATCCAATGTTCCCCCAAGTTTCCAGGACGCGGGAGCGTGGGAGCGGGGAAACACACGGTGGGGGCGTGTGGAGACTACCCCCAAATTCTAGGGAAATTCGAGGGGAGTGGGGGGCGTCGAGGTCATAAAAATTAAAAAATATAGATATAAATTAAAAAAAATAAAAATTATAAATGCTAGATAATAAATATCATAAATCCTAACAATGTAAATTAAAATTTTAAAACTAGCAATTTAATGATAATCTAACAAGCATGTTACAAGCATACACAAGTGACAATTCAATGATTCATTGATTCATTGATTCTGCATCATGAACATTTTCAAATTGTACAATTTGTCCTTTCAACCTTGATATTCATATTTCAAATTTGATATTTAAATCTCAGCCATTCTAAATTCTAATTGAAAACTTGAATCAATGATATAAATTATAGTATATAGCATGCATTTTAATTTTTAAATACTAAGTTTGAAACAGAAATAGAGACTAAAACAGTGAAACATCAATAGACAATACTAAATTACTAAACTAAGATTGCTCATAAAGACAAAAATTTAAAATAGCCATAGGAAAGAGTCAAAGACTTGGTCATTAGTGATCACTGATCAATATTTAGAGTCAAGAGTAAAACTTTAAGTCTTTAACTAACATAGTAACAAGTAACAATGGAAACTGATAACTAAAACTTAAAAGTAGCTAAAAGAAATCATAACAAAACAAGCATCAAGGAGTCAACTCCATTGATTGGTCCTCTGCATCCATCTGCTGCATGAAGGCATCGAGACCATCAATGGGAATGTCATCATCTGTATCTGAGTCACTCTCAGGAGTAACCAATGGCACACCAACCAAACCATGTAGCATCTCATCCGCTCCATCCTCCTCATCTATCTGTGCCTCGTCCTCTGGATCCACATCCCATCGTACAGCAGGTCCCATCCGATACTCTGGTGTCTTCCTATGTGCAAGACGAAGGGCACTGTGCACTGCAACTAGCTTCTCAGCTCTCCTAGAGGTAAGTCTATTCCTCTTGATAGAGTGAATGAAGCTATAGGTGGACCAATTCCTCTCAGCTGCAGAGGAACTAGCAATCTGAAACAACAAACTAATAGCAAGATGTTTGATCTCTGGAGCATCATCCCCATGCATGTCCCACCAACCAATGGGGTCATCCTGGCCTAAGTCGCCACGGTCTACCTTGGCATCAGGCTTGTTGAAGGGACCTTTGAGACCTGCAAACTGAATCCACTGTCTCCGAAGTGTTTGCCCCTCCTCTTCACTGTACATCTTTGCAATGGCAGTTCGAAAGCCCTTCTTGATCTCCGGATCCTGAATGGGAGCAATTCTACCAGGCCTAGAAATGTACCATTTTGGGTTTAGTGCATAAGCTGCCATGTGCAAAGGTGTGTTCATTCGGTCCCACCTACGCTGAATAATGGGTCGAATTTGGTTCGTGTAGAACTCCAAGGAGGGCTCTTTCTGGTGAATAGCTTCCCTTACCTTGCCCAACATGCTGTCAAAAGTCTCATAGATTTCTCCAAGACTAGGAGAATCAGTGTCAGTGTAGCGAATGACCTCAACTATAGGGCGCAAGAATGAGACCAAATAACTGCAATCTACCCACCAATCGTTATCTAATATCTGAAGCCTGATCCTCTTCCCCTCCTCTGTTTTGGACTCTGTCCACCTGTTCCAATTTGGAGTCACAACCATGGCTTGCAATGCTGGCTGTATCTCCAACATCCTCTCCAATAAGAGAAAATAGCTGGCATATCTAGTATCTATGGGCTTGAGGAATTCCTTCCTCGAGTGAGCCCTATACATGGCTAAGGAGGTGTGGTGGTTGCAGATAAACATCTGCACATCCCTTGCAGCCGATACCAAGGTGGTTACCCAATCAATTTTTTCAATGTCTTTCAGGGCATTGTTGAGAGCATGCACACAACAAGGGGTCCAAAATATATGCCTATACGTGCTCTGAACTAGTAAACCAGCTGATCTGCACACTGCTGCTGCATCTGTCACAACCTGCACAACATTCTCAGGCCCAACCTCCTCAATAGCATCCCGAAGAAGCTCAAATTGAAAAGTTGCATCTTTGCGCTTTCCAGAACAATCAATAGCTCTGAGAAAGAATGGCCCATCTACGCATGTAACTATGATGTTAATAAGTGGGCGTTTGGTAATATCTGTCCACCCATCCATAACAATAGAGCAACCTGACCTCACCCGTACCTCTTTCATCTGCTCTTTCTGCACAATAATATTGGACACCTGCTCTCTAAAATCACTGTCCTCACCTTGTGCTCACCTGGGGGCACATATGAGGGTCCCGATGATGCAATAGAACGAACCATCTCCTTCTAATAAGGAGAACGAGTAACATGGAAAGGAATGCCATTGGCAAAAAGGAATTTGCCAATGGCATCATCTGTATCTTCACTTTTAAGCTTGCCATACATCTTTGTAATGGTCGGCCCTATAGCACAAGAACGAGAAACTTTCTTTTTTGATGAAGATGTATCAATAGATGGTGGAGGCATACGAGTAGATGGGTTAGTTTTCCTTTTAGAACTTGCATTGCGATCTTCTGTTGATGCTACATTTTGGCTAGAGAATGTGCCCTTAGCATCTGCTGCCATTTGCAACCTCATAAGCTCATTTCTTTGCAACAAGGTTAGCTTCGCACACACAGAAACCCCTTTGCCCCCAATGCTCAAAAGGTGTTGTCTAACCCGACTATAACTCCCAACCCAAGTATGGCCACAAACATTGCATACCCAATGACGTGATCCACCACCACTTCTCTTTCCTCTTTGGTTGTTTGAAGGAGCATCTACTAGGCTTGCATATAGCAAAAGTGGTTTCTTGGGATCAAATGTCCCCTTTGCATAATGAGCCAATGATTTTGATGGTTTGAGATCAGCATTACCTTCTCCTTCATTCTAATTTGACCTAGTTGATGAGGGATTCCCACTCCCACTTCCAATCTCTGTCCCAAATCCAACACTAGAGTTACCCCCTGTCTGAAATTCAGAGTCACTTTCATTGCTGCCACTACTGTTGCCATTGCTAGAGTTGCTCATATTGCTGGTTTGAAAATCAAAACTACTAGGTGTAGTTTAATTTTGCAATTTTGGCAACCTGCTACAACAAAACAATGAACATTTAGATTTGTTTTATATGAATGAAACTACCAGCGAGATCCTCTCTGGCTTCAGCAAGCCTCAAATTTCAAATTTGCACTATTCATTCTGCAGCTGATAAATTATAATTAAAGACTAACCTATGATCTATCTGAGCAACTGTGGTTTGGCATTTTGTCTTCCTCAGAGCATCTTTGAAAGCATAAATAATTTTAATCAAACCAGAATACTAACATATCTTGCTGTTTATAAAGATCCAATAAAACATTGAACTCAGAAAAGTCACTTTGGCTAACAATTTGATGTGTTTAAACAAGTGAAGACTTATTATTAACCAAAGTGAAAATTCCAGAATTAAAAGCTTGTTGTCTTAAGTGTATTTCCAGCCAAGAAACAAACAAGATACTAGGAGAATTTTCAGATTTCAACCCAAAATTAATTTGCAGAAATTTATAGTTCAAAAAATCTGAAAAATTAAATGCTAGAGGCCAATGAAATTTCCAGAATTAATGTTACTGTTGTAATAATTTTCCAGAATTCTTTAGAAGAGTTATTAACCTCTTTACGAGTGCTACATTATTCTCAGTAACAAACCACTGCTACCAAATAGGCTGTTATTTTCATCCACAGTCTGACGAAAACATGCCCAAATTTGTTGGAGCTGAGTTCAAGGCCTGGAATGACTTTCAGAATTGATCCTGGGCAGTTTTCTCATTATTCGGAGCATGCTGCTGGTTCATTTATTAAAATTTTCTGTGTATTTGCAGGCATAGCAGCCCCTTGCTCTTCACTTTTAAGTTTTCTCTGCCATAGCATATGTATTATAATAAAAGGGGCTTATAGGAGGCTGGGGGAATCTTTTCTTAGCGCTAAGTCAATAAGGCATTAACAACTTACAGTCGATTAATGGTGAGCAAGCAGATGCCGGCGACCCACGAGCTCCTTCAGGCTTCAAGCCGGCGACCATGAGCTCCTCTCCTCTCCACTCCTGCAAACTGCAATACTCCTGCAAAATGCAACACTCCAGAGTCCACTCCTGCAAACTCACGCGGTCATATGACTCAACACAAGCTCAACACTCACGCGGCAGCCTCACTGCTTCACGGCAACGGAAATGAGAAAATAAGTGAGTCACGATGTAGGTAAGAATAAAATTTAGGGTTTACTTTATCATTTATGCTTCTTTTTTTTTGCATTTTATTAAATTCGAAATTTAAAAAATTAAAAGAAGCAAAATCGTGGGGGGGCGTGTGGGAGCCCCCCGTCTTCGGGGAGGGGCGTGTAGGCGCCCCCCACAAGCGGGGCGTCGTTCAGAGCTAGGAGGCGCGCCCCCTCCTGCGTTTCCTGAAGTTTCTCATTTTTGGGGGCGTGAGGAAACGTTTCTGGAGGAGACCCTGGGGCGTGGGGAGCGAGGGGGGTGAGCCCCCGACCCTGGGGGGCGAGTTTCCGTGGAACACTGTTTTCATCACATGGCATAATCCCACAAAGATGATTTCTCATAGATAGGTATGTGAACCTAGGTATGTTGCTTTAAAACAAGAGCATGTAAATTTTGTGGTTCCAACACCTTTCCCTCCCCCAAACTTTGACACATATTTCCATAATCGAGTTGAACTCTCTTTGTGTTTCTTTCTATCGTTATTGTCGATTTCATGATGATCCCCTTACATTTCTTCCTCCTCACAAAATGTGCCACTACCTACTTCTCCGTCCTCATCACTAGTATTTTGATATACCAATAGCCCCATCGTAATCAAAAGTGGAGCCAAAATGATAAAGCACATACTCATCATGCACTTGAGAATAACTTGTTGTATGCAATATACTAATGGGGAATGAGTAATGGGAAAGAGTAGAAGAGTACATTCAAGTATTAAACATAGATAATATACTAGTTGACAACACATGGAAAAAAACAAACAATTGGCTTTAGAGCCTACCTCTTCAACTGTCCAATGATGGTCAAATGTAACTATGGCACCCTTCAATCTCCCTTCCAAGCTCTTACAAATATGCTCCTTAACAACTACCAAGAAGCCTAAAAACCTTAGCAAAGATGAGTAAAATTAGTGAAATGAGAACTAGAATGAGAGCAAATGGAGTGAATGAGTGTTTTAACCCATCAAGGAACCCTACTCATTCCTTAGGAAACCTTTTGGAACATTGCCTTGGTTCCCACAAGCACAAAAATGCCTAATTTCACCTAGGTCGTAAGAGCTAGATGGGACCATTTGGAGAGTGCTTTATTAAGCCTAAAGAGCATTGCTCCTTGAGCATTGTCCACACTAGCATAGAATGCCCAAAAAAGGGAAGAGCGCACTCCCTAAATTCGCTCATGGGAGGGAGCAATCCAAAAGTGCACTCCAAAGGGCCCTTTTGGAGCACTCTGTCTCAAACAACATTTCAAGTGTGAAGCATGGGAGGAAGAACTCCCTTGCAACTTAGGGCTATGTACCCCTGTTAAGATAATTTGGAAGTACAAATTCTAATATTTGCCTAGGAATTGTAACTTAGAAAATGACTTAATGATCCCATTATATAACTATGACCCACAAGTAACCTTTTAATTGAGAACCCTAATGAGAAAAGGAAACTAAGGAACAGTGTTTAATGTGGCTCCCAATCAAAAAAATTAAACTTGGGCAATGATTACCCTAAAAAAGATACACCTAGAAATTTAGGTCTTATCAGCATGAAAGTTATCATAACCGAGAAGGTCACCAAACCAATGGACCCTAAAAACTGGAAACTGGTCAAAACTGAACCAAAACTTGAAAAAAAATAGGAAAAAAAACGTTGCCGACCAAAAATTACATAAAATATTCAAATTTTGATAAAAATATATATACTCATGTACATCCATTTGAATCCAAACCATCAAACACAAATATGCAAAGCTTTCTCATGTATATAGCAAATAAGGGTGCATATAAGTAAAATAGCATCGAGTGCAATCCATATTTGACCCAAAATACATAAACAAAGAGGTACCAAATGGTCTCTAGAGTCCAAAAAACAACATACTGCAACAAATAACTACATATCATCAAAATCATTGCATATATTGGAACCCTATTCATCAATAGCAACCTTTGTCCCCCTCCTCTAGCATCTAGCAACTTAGCCCTTACCTCTACCTCAAATCTCAAAGTCGATCCTCCAAGGACATTGGTCAACACCCACCAATTTAGATGAAACTTCCTAATCCAACCATTAAAATAAGGTAGAAAAAAGATTCACATGCCTAATAAGAGGATGTTCTTGAGTTAAGGATACATTTTTGCTAAGGTCATGATAGAGGAGTTCAACAATCAACACCACCAATGTTGAAGTACATAGAGGATTTGATGCACTTGAGTGAATTGCCAAACGATAGACCCATGACCTCATACATGATAGAATCGAATGGAAACATTGCAATCCCAAAATCCTGAAAACAATTAAATATGTTGAATTATGAATGGGATTTAAAATTCTACCTTTTGCATATGAAGTGCAATGATGTTGGAACCACTTTAAACAATTAATGGTGACGTTAAAAATTCAAGTAAAAGGATAGAAAAGAAAAGATAAGGAGACTGTCAATTTTTACCTTGAGAACTTACAATTGCCATTGATTACTAGCCTCTAGGGTTAGTTTTAGGGTTTTGTTTTACCTTATCTATTTATTTTTTAAATTTTTATGGTCAAAATCATCGTCCAACCTACGACATACGGACTTGTACAAAACCCACCAATCATGTACTGAATTAACTAGTTCAGGTACAAAACCAATTGATTCAATATAAACCAACTAGTTCAGTACAAAACCAACCATTTCTTGTTAAGGGTCGTGATTTAGACTGGTCATTCATGAACCAATCGAACTAACTAGTTTTGGCAAACCCAATCTAATTCTGATAACACTGGTCACTTTATACCTTGTTACCTCACAAACCCTCACCTCTAGAGATAAAGTCCTAAAGGCTCAAGTGAGGCGTTGGAGGAACCAGTCCTAAAAGCTCAAGTGAGGGCACTATCACCTCACCAGCCTCTTCTACACTCTAGGTTGGCTCTCCTCTAGCACATGGGGGTCTTCCCACTAAGATATGATTTCTAGAATTTTAGGCAATGAGTTATGAGTTGAAATGAAGAGTGAATTCCAACAATACAGTTTATTAAGTTAGAGAAATAGAAGTGGATGAGTGGAGTCAGAGTGGACATGAGATTAGTGTCTTATCAATTCGACAATTGATTTAATTAAAGGCTTTGATGGGAGACTATTTTAATGAGGAATGGTTATTGATGTTGAAGAGTACAAGCTACAATAAACCACCCCCTTTGTTGTCCCAAATTACAGAAATGTATCTAAGGAAATTACTGAAGTAGATAAAGTCCGATATACATGAAGCTTATTATTACCTGGAATTAAATTAATGTGCAGTTAACCAAACGTAGAGAGAGAATGTGTCAATAAACTACATTCCATGGGTAACATAAGAAAAGAGGAATAGGGTTATCACTTTTACACTCTATCATATATTTTTCAATATAACTTAAGCAAATGGGAAAGGTCGGCCACAAAGGTTAGCTAAGGTGGTCATGAGCCAAATGTGAGATCTCTCCCCCCAAAGTTAGGGAGGTCACAAGTTTGACTCTCTTAATCCCTTAAGGTTAGGCTCTGTAATAACAACTAACATTTACCATCTGTGGAGAAGTATTCAAAGGATTTACCGCAATGTGTATCCCATCGAGTAATGAAAAAAAAAGGTGGGAGGTGAGGGGGGGAACCAATAAAAATCTACAAGACATTCGCACTCCAAACACATCCAAAGAATTTTCATTAGGCTCCATTGGATTTAGCTCCAACTCCAACAATAAAAAGTGGAGAGAAAACCCTTATTTAGATTTCATCCCAACTTCCATCTACAATAAAAATAATAATTATTTTCCTAGATCCATTAGTTCTCCAAGGAATACAATAAAATATTACATTCCTAACCCCCTCAACAAACTCCTTACTAAAAGTAGCAAATGAGTTAATAAAATATTCATCCTCTTTTCTAAGGATAACAATATAATATTCTTCTCATGTAACTAACTCCTTGAGAAGATTCCAAATTAATAAAATTGAGTTCGTAGGAACTTCTTCCAAAAATAGCCTATGGTGATAGGGTGCCTCCTTGCTTTGAGTGATTTGACCAAGCAAGATTCCACCCTTCATCTCAAGTTTAGGTTAGGAGTTGATCGAATTCATGCTCTTAAGGCTAAGAGGAGGATGTTCTCTCTTCCCGACAAAATCTTCCTAAATGAAGATATCAACAAATCATAGGTTGTGAAGCTCAAACACTATAAGGAGTTGGCTATGGAAGCCTAAGAAGCAAGGAAATGGGAAAACATTTGGTACCTCAAGGTTGTCATCTAGGACAACTTCCCTCTTAGGTGGGAATCCCAACCTGGGTTTTCCAAATGATAGGCTCGATGTGAGAAGCGACGAGACTCGAGTATTTCAATAGGATGCTACAACAGCGATGGGTCATTTTGGTCATCACCAAGAATGATCTATAATGCTCTTGGGTCATCTGCCATTATCATTGTCACGGAGACTCATGCAAGCCCTGTCCAGCCATTCCTAGACATTGCAAGTTACCATTGGTTCACAGTTTGCAAACAAGATACCAAATGCTCAAGTTGTGTCAAGTGCTCAAGGGGGGTAACTTGTTTGACCAAGGAATCTTTGAGATAGGATCACTATGGTAGCCTCAAAGAAGACTACCAAGGTCATGTAGATTCTAGTTAGAGGCCTCAGTCTTCTTCCCATAGACATATACATCACAGTTTGCTACTTACCCCCACCTCTTCCTCGTTTACTATTCATAATGACTCGATCAAGGACCCCTACTTAAACCTGTATGGAAACATCACTCAGTGTTCAACAATTAGGGAGGTCATCCTTCTGGGTGACTTCAACACCCGCACCAGATCTCTCCAAATCCCTCTCCACAATCGCTCCAAGGATGTGCTCTATATTCAGGAGAGGATGTGCTCTGTATTCAGGAGATGGATCCAAAGTCAATGGGACTTCAACAACTACCAAAGGATACTTTGGGACCTATTATAGGTTATGGAAAATGCTTCCTACAACTTAGGGAATTCCACGAGTCGTTGATCCTGAATGGCCTCCCCTGCTTCACGGAGTCCTTCTACTTAACTTGTTTTTCCCATCAAGGGAAGCTAGTGTTGTGGATTGTGTCCTTTCCAACCATGCCCTACTCCCCGATAGACCTTGAATAACTCCAAAACTTGAATAATTTTCATTAACGTGAGTCACATATAAATACATTGGGATGACTCTTGGTTTCATCTTCCAAGAGGTCCGATGACTATTTGTATTCACCTATGACTCTTCACATTACTCCTAAATAAATAATATAATTATAATATTTACAAAACATCATAGTCCCTAAGGATTAGGTGTCTAACATTGCCCCCTTTAACCTAAGAGAATGTTTACGAGCACAAGCATCTCTTTCAACTTTTCAAAGTTTTCTACAATTTGTTCACTTGTGGAACAGTGTATCAAATGAATGGTCTTGGCCAACTTGATTGCAAAAGTGTTGCCAACCAAAAGTGAAGTACCATTCACCTATTTCTCTTGCAAATCCTCAAGTATCTTCCCAAGCCACACAATCTCCTTTGTTGCTTTTGCAGCAACCACATACTTTGCCTCTGTAGTGGAATATGTTGAAACAAATTGTTTATGTGATCTCCAAGAGATGGTTGTTAATCAAAGAGTCATGAGGTACCCTGAAGTAGACAACCCATTCTCCTTATCCCCATCAAAGTCTAAATCTTTATATCCAGCTAATTTGAAGTCCTCAACCTTAGTATTTTAACCCAAAGTCCTAAGTTCCCTTCATGTACCTAGAACCCTCTTTGCAGCACACTAATGTCCTTCACAGGGTTCTTGCATGAGCCTAGAAATGACCCAAACTACAAATGAAATATCTAATCTAGTAGTGGTAGGGTAGATTAGACTCCACACAAGTTGTCTATATTTAGTGCATCTTCAAATTCCTTCCCTTCATTTGATACTAGCTTCAAAATTTATTCCATTGCAGTAGAAAGAGGATAACAATCAACCATGACAAATCTAATAAAAAATTCTCAAATGTACTTCTTCTAGGAAATGCATATATACCTTGGGTTTTGAGTCACTTCAATACTGAAGTAGTAGTGAAGATGTCCCATATTTGTCAACTCAAAACACTTCTTCATTTCTTTCTTTATGGATGCATTATATGCTTCCAATGTTCCCCCAAGTTTCCAAGACGCGGGAGCGGGGAAACGCACATTGGGGACATGTGGAGACCACCCCCAAATTTTAGCGAAATTTCGGGGGGGCGTCCAAGTCTTTATAAAAATTAATATTATAAATTATTAAATCTTAGCAATAACAATTCAATGATTCATCCCATGTAAGCTACTAGAAGTAAATAATAAATAGTAAATACAAAGTTTATCATTGTGCAATGTAAATCAAAATATAGAAAATTAATAATACAAACACGTTATACAATTCATCATGATAATTTTCAAATTTGTCATTTGAATCTTGATATTCATATTTCTAATTTCAGTCATTCTAATTGAAAAATTGAATCAATGATATTGCATGCTAAAATAGTGAAATAGTAAATTACTAAAGACTAAACCTAAAATAGAGACTAAACAATTAAAATAAAAAAAAATTTAACTGAAATTGAGAAAATCGTTGGGGGCGTCTAGGAGCCCCCCAGTTCCAGGAGGGGGCATGTGGAAGCCCCCCTTCACCGAAGCGCGGTGCAGAATAGGGGGACGCGCCTCCTTGTGCATTTCTGAGAGTTTCCTAATTTTGGGGACACTGGGAAACGTTTCCCCAAGAGCCCCCGAGACCCCGGGGCGCAAGGGGCGAGGGGGGCATGTCCCCGACCCTGGGGGGCGAGTCCTCGTGTAACGCTGTATGCTTCATTGTTCCCTATTATCAAAAGATCATCTATGTACACCACAAGTTATACAACAGTTTTGCCAACTTTCTTGACAAATAAAGTTGCATCATCAAAACTAAAGTGCTTAAAATTGATCTTCAAAAGATGCTAAGTTAGCTTTTTATACCATGCGCAAGTTACTTGCTTTAGGCCATACAAAGACTTGATGAGCTTGCATAACTTATGTTCTTGACCCTTCACAACAAATCCTTCTTGTGAAGACATGTAGACATTCTCTTTCAAATCTCCATTCAAGAATGTTATCTTCACATCCATTTGATGAATCTTCCACCCATTTTGTGTTGTCAAATCCAACAAAGCACGAATGGTAGCCCATTTTGTTGTGGGTACAAAAGTCTCTTGATAGTTTATGCCTTCTTTCTATGCAAATCCTTTCACCACAAGCCTCGCCTTATGCTTGTCAAGTGAGCCATCAATTTGTACTTGTTCTTGTAGAACCCACTTGCAACCAATTGGTTTGGCTCCAAATGGAGGATCCACCAACTTCCATGTCCCATTCTTGATGACAGCATCATACTCCTTCTGCATAGCTTCTTTCCACTCATCATGAGAAGCGTCTTCAAAGGAAGTTGGTCCAAGGTTAGTCGATAAATTCAATTCACAATCATATGAAACTTCCATATCATTCACTTCGCCTAAACATGAATCATCTACATCACCTCCATCTTCTTGTCTCGTTGAACTTCTAGTTCTTGTCTTTCCAACCTCATAAGGATGAACACTTTCATGTGTCTTCATGGCCTACTTTGGAAATTTTTATGGTCCAAGTTGCTCAATTGATTGAGATGGTGTTGCATTCCCATCAAAACTCAACCTTTCAATCCTATCAATCACATCATCCAATTAAACCTCTTGTTCTAATGAAGTAGATGGGTATTCTACATGAGGGGGAGATGGCACTTCAAAAGGAGATTCCAAAGATTCATTCAAGAAAGTGATCCCCCATTCAAGATGTGGAATCCCGTTATCAAACTCATGATATATCTTTACATGGGTAAATTTGTTAAGATGATCAAGTTGTCACTCAACGGGCTTGTCATTTTTAGAGGATTCAAGAAAAATCACATCTACTTTTTATTTACCTCATCTTAAAGATGATATGCTTTGGGGGTATTCGAGTATCTAAAGAAAATGCACTTGCAATTCCTTGCACCTAGTTTGTGTCTCTGCTCCTTAGGAATTAAGGCATAACAAGTAGAACAAAAACTCTAAGATGAATTATGGAATGCAACTATGCCACATTTCATAAGGAGTCTTGTTGCAAAGAGCATGATATGGACTTTTGTTTTTCAAATTCAGTACACACAGAACTGCATCCCCCCAAAACATCAACTTCACATTCTTGAAAAATAGCATGGAACATACCATATTCAAGAGTGTCATGTTCATTCTTTCTGCTACACCATTCTACTAAGGATTGTATGGAACAATGGTTTGATGCTTAATACGATGCTGACAAAAATAGCTTTCAAATTCATTAGAAGTATATTTCCCTCAATTATCAATACAAAGAGTACCAATACAAGATTGTTCTTCATTTTCAATTCATACATGAAAATTTTTAAATGTTTCAAATGCTTGAGATTTAAGTTTCAACAAATAAATCCAACACATCCTGGTGTAATTATGTCATGATATATTTATTACCAAAAGTAGATACATTAGGCATGGGGCCACACAAATCAAAGTGCATCAACTCTAGCTTTCTACATGCTCTCAAAGTGGAATCATGAAAACTTTGCTTGCTATGTTTACCAAGGATACATACATCACTTTGCTTCAAATTTCTTAGAATGGTAGGCAAACCAGAAACACCATTTTTCTTCAACATACAAATACTATCATGATTGATGCGCCCAAATCTAGGATTCTACAAGAGACTAGATGATAATGCACCTTCACCCAAATCTAGGATTCTACAAGAGACTAGATGATAATGCACCTTCATCATGGTGAGAGAGGTATGCAAAATTTTGCGACCATGCAAATGTCCCTTTCAACAAGAACAATCTCTCATCCTCCTATCCTGTCATGACAACCATGTTGTCGAAAGACTTCCTTATTTCAACTTTTCCATCAAACATGTGAATAGAATGGCCTTGTTGCCAAATGTGCATAAGAGACAAAAAGTTGTTTTGCATCCACATCATGCAAAATAAGGAAACCAAGACAATTTGAGCCTGATGGTGCCAATTCCAAAAGGTTTGAGACTAGATCTATCTGAAAAGTATGCTACACCCTCTACATTGTCATTCAATTCCTCAAATAAGTCTCTTTGAAAAGTAATGTGGCAAGCACCACCAATGTCAAGCAACCATGTATCTCTCTAAGAAGCAAATAAAGTTTTAAATAAATCTTCATTTATGCCAATATTGCAATGAGCAATAACAAAGTGAGTGGATTCAAGAGCTTTACCGTTTTCTTCTTTTTGTTCCTGCTTTTCTTTTGATCTTCTCCCATGGGATCCTACATGTCTTTAAATCATGTCCATTGTTGCCACAACAAACATAGTAAAGATTAAATCTCTCACCTTGATTATGCTTACCCCCTGCGTCTAAGATTCTTCTTTCCATGTTATATCTCAGTACCTTCTCCTTTAGAAGAATCATGTGATTGATTCTTATCTTTTTTGGCAAAGGCACACAATCTCTCCAGAGGACTGAATTGTCTTCTTCCGAAATCTTTCTCACATTTTGCAACTTTCTTCACCAAAGAGTCAAAATTGAGGGACTTCAATTGACCACTATATTGAAGTGATTCAAGATAGTGAAAATATGTGGGGTAGAGGACCTTGAAGAAGGTTGTAAGAGCAATGTCTACCTTCACACCAGTAGCATCAATGTTGTGCATGATGAATTTAATTTCATATACGAAAGCCATGGGAACATTATCCTTCAACTCTAGGTTGAAGAGCTTCAACAGCAATTGAGTTAGCTCCAACTCTAAATGTGAATCATAGAAATCTTCCAATTTCTTCAAAGCACCCCAAGAATCTTTGATAGATCTGATGTAACAACTCACCTCTTCACTTTCAAAAGCGGCAATCAAGGCATATGCTTTCTTATCTTTATTCACCTATATTGCAAGCTATTATCTGTTGTGGATTTGGTAGATGAAGTATCTCCATCACAAATACCATCCTAAAGATCATTGAAGATAAAAGGATGCTTGATCTTTCTTAACCATTCTGGATAATTTTCTTTGCCATTAAAAACCACACCAACAATTGAGACAAGAGAATGCATTTTCATAAACAAAATCACTTGGAGCTATAGTTCGTACAAATGAGCAAATTGGATTATAAATCACTCCAGCAAATGAAATCAAAGAGGCTTGTGCATTTAACAAAGATCAACAAGGAGTTGTATGGCCCAGCAATGGTGAAAAAATGACCCACCTATGATAAATACACCCTAAACCATTCAAATTCGCCCCAGGCAAAGCTAATTCACCCCAAGCACTACAAATTTCACCCAGGCATTACAAATTTGCCTCAAGCACTAACAAAATCACCTCAAGCACAAGATTCACCCATGTAATAATTCACACCATGCACTGCAAAATTAGCCTGACCAATACAAATTCACCCTAGGCACTATTAAATTCGTTGGAGCACACTTTGGACAGAGCTACAAAGCAGAATAGCTATGGAGAAGGCCAAGGACGATCATGGAGTTATCTGAAAACACCAAGGCTTTGATACCACTAACAGAACTTGAATAACTCCAAAACTTAAATCATTTTCATTAACGTGAATCACATATAAATACATTGAGACATAACTCTTGGTTTCATCTTCTAAGAGGTCTAATGACTATTTCGTATCAAACTCGACTCTTCATACTACGAAATGAATTATAATAATAATATTTACAATCAATGTTACATTTATCTTCTTGACGAATTTATCGGCAAGGGCCTAGAATCTAACTTGTCAACAATAACAAGGAAAATATTGGAAATTACTAAGAAACTTTAAACAGATTCAAAAATAATCAATTTTTTAAATATCTAAAGCAACAAGAACATCAACAAACACATTGCTACACCAACATAGATCCATATTAAATCCAGATCTATCAAGCACCAAGGGTGATCCAATTTCTTGAGGTGTAATTCTTTTTTATCTTAAATTTGTTACATGTCCAAAAATTTAATCCCTCTCCATGCTTGATAGATCCATGTTTAAGATTGATTTATGCTTTTTATTTTTTTATTATATGAGCCAGCATGGATTTTTTTGATAACTTTTTATTTGGTTTTAAATTTTTATTATATTAACCTACTTTTAATTTGGTTTCATTTTTTTATTTTATTAGCATACATGAATTTTTTTAATTATTTTTTATTTTTGGTAGCATAACATTAGGAATGTGACAACATCTCCCCCATACTGGGTTGTAGAACACCTTGCTACTCTCGATGCAATAAATATGAAAATATAATTGATATATATTATGTATAAGATCATGTCAAGTGGTACATTACACATTGATACTGAAATATGATATATATCTCGACTCCTAAGTCATAAGTCCTAATAGGATGATACATAATCACATCAAAACAAAAATAAATTTATCTCATGGTATGAATCATCATGAGATATCTAAATAGTACAAGCACTAAGGAATCAACAATTCCCTCTAGCCCTTTTATGGAAAAGGTGAACACCGACACCCTTCCTCTAAATGAAATAGGTGGGCATGCTGAGGTTGATCGTGAGGTGGAGGGTGATAGGGAAAAGGTCGAAGTTGAAGTGGGATGTCTTCCACCTCTTTCCCTAGTTGGCAATCTTTGTGGCTATGATGCATCATTATCAATCTCCTCCAAATTTGGTTGTGTTGGAAGTGGATCTTCCTCCTCTAATTCCTCCTCCTCCAATGCATCATCCTACTCCAATCACTCAAGGGCCTCCTCCATGACAAGCCTCTCGATCTCCACCCTCCACAAACCTATGGTGTCAAACTCATCTAATTTAATGGCATCTGTGTCAGGTGCTTTATCAATCTACTTCATTCACAACCTCAAATTGTAGTAAACAAAGACCATGTCATTAAGGTGGTGGATATCTAACCTATATGAGGGCCATTTTGTAATTAGAGGATTAAAGCCCATGAGCATAAATTAAAATTAGTGAAACTAATAATTATAAAAAAATCAAATTTTCATTTGAACAATTCTAAATTCTAACCTAGTGCACTTCTTGGAGTGAATTTTTTCAAAGATGCTTCAATTCCACTCACACCCTAAAGAGCTACAAGTTTGACTAAGAACCTAAATCCCAATTTTTGTAACTTTAGGACTCTTCTTCCATAGTTTGTCCACCAAACATCTACAATGAATAAAAAAAGGGAAAGAGTGAAGACGACAAATTATATTTCAATTTACCATCGAGTAAGAAATAGATAGAAAGGAAGACATTAAAATTTGAATGTTTGAAACAAATTGTACTTGAAGATTACCTAACATCCTAGTAGTTATGTCTTAGATAGCCATCTCAAAACCAAATGTCACGACAGCCAACCTATATATCTCCATTTGTTAGGAAATATCCGAGCGTTCAATAGTAGTCAATGCCATCCTCTGAACACATTGGAAAAATCCAACCATCACCTCACCATCAAATCTAAAACCACATGCATAAGAGTATGAGGGGTTGAGATAGAGCCCTACTATATGAATCACATGATGGAGAGTATTGTTCCATGATTCGATCGTTCATCAATCACAGTACATATCTAGGATCGTCTAGTGAATCCCTCCTCCCCCTTGTCCCGATAGTATTGATAGATAGCATCCTTGGCGCTATTTATGGCCTCATACAAGTAGCCCATTGTGGACTTGTCACCATCGACCAAGCGAAGAACCTTTACCAAAGGTTTTCTAATAGCACACAACTCCTGCACACTAATCCAAAAACTATGGTTGTGTCTCACAAGTTGGGTTATGGCTTGCCCATCTGCTCTAGTGTTGTAGACACGAGCATTCCACTCATCTAAAATAAACATCCTTTGCAATGCAAGCATAAAATTATGGAGAGACTAAAGAGAAATGAAGCTAGTGGCAAAATGTGTGATTGTGGGATGGACCAACCCCCTATCTAGTGAATCCCTCCTCCCCCTTGTCCTCATAGTATTGATAGATAGCATCCTTGGCCCTATTTATGGCATCATAAAAGTATTCCATTGTGGACTCGTCACCATTGGCCAAGTGAAGAACCTTTACCAAAGGTTTGCTAATAGCACACAACTCCTGCACTCCCATCCAAAAACTATGATAGTGTTTCACAAGTTGGGCTATGGCTTGCCCATCTACTCTAGTGTTGTGGACACGAGCATTCCACTCATCTAAAATAAACATCCTTTACAATGCAAGCATAAAATTGTGGAAAGACTAAAGAGAAATGAAGCTGGTGGCAAAATGTGTGATTGCAGGATGGACCAACCCCCTATCCCCTATGAATTGTCTCATGAGTGTAAGAAGATATATATATATATATTGTGACAATCCTAGCTGAATCAACAATTTCCTTAACCCAAGAGATTTTGTCGATGTCCTCTAACATCAAATCAATGCAAACAATGACACTATATATATTGTGACACCCCTAGCTGAATTAACAATTTCTTTAACCCAAGAGTTTTTGTCAATGTCCTCTAACATCAAATCAATGCAATCGGTAGCACAAGGAGTCCAATACAAGATCTGATACAACTCCATTAGCAAATTGCCATCAGCAACATAATTAGCAACATTGTCCTTATGAATGTTGTCCTTGAGTTCTCAAATAAATCGGCCAATATTTAATTTGCACAAATTAAATTCTCCACGTAGCAATATACACACATATAGATAGAAAATGAACAACGAAAGCAAAACAGAATACACAAATGATTTACTCCTTTACATCAGCCTTTCATTAATAGATCTAGGCTTACAAGGAAACCTCCATAGCTACAAAAACTTACAATTGTACACTACACTCAAACTGGAGCAAAAATTAGCAAACTTACGGATGAAAATTGCCCTCAAACAACTGAGAAATCAACCCCAAGGCTTGTTGGTGTTTGTATGAACTTGTTGCAAGCATGTACGAACCTCTCTGTATGGATATGTACGAGCATATAAACCTGTTGTATGGTCCATACGACTGTACAGATCTGCTACTACCACTGCCTGTTAGTTTTTCCAAGTTAATTTACTTAGGATCTTTATCTGAGAGAATAACAAGCACAGCAATACGTCAAAGATACACAAGATACACAAGACACAGAGATTTTCATCGAGGAAACCATAAAGGAGAAAACCCAGCAAACTTCCTCAGAATAGTTCCGTCACAAAGATAAGATGACAAGATAGAATAACCCAAGAACAATGTGTCTGCAGCAGCTCTATGTCCCTCCCCTTCCTCTCTCTCCTAAGGCACACATGAGAGAGCAAATGAGTGTGTGTCAAAAGAGGAGGGCGCCTCCCTATTTATATTCTTCCATTGCGTTGTTAACTCAACCACTAGGTCGACCAAGTTACCTTTGGGGCCGACCTACCTAAGTAAACACATAAATACATTTTCCTTTATTTAACCTGGGGACTATTGCCCCAACATACAATAGAGGGTTTACCTCAGTGACCATACACAATGATGACATCCCCAAAGGAGGAACACACATCTTCGATGGGGGTACAACAATATACAATAGTAATATACATCAGAATATCTTCCGAAGTTACAATTACAACACTCCCTCTTAACTAGAAAGGTATTCTCTCGCCAAAGTCATCAACACATTTGGTCATCGTGACTGAGTCATCATCGTCGATGCTGCCATTGTCCTCGTCTTGTCCAATATGTTGCATCTATCTGTCATAGGAAGTTTCTACAAAGCCAGCCCTTTTTCACGTTGGGTGTAGGCCTAGACCTCATCGAGGTCTTCATCATATCCACAAGCAAGCCATCGCATAGGTATAGACCATGACCATTCTTTACATTGCCACTACAATAACATGTGTCTCCTACCGTCTTCTCGTCGTATCAAATCATCGTGTAGGTACAACCCAGGACCACCTTTACATTGCCACTACAATAACTTGTGTTTCCTACCATCATCTTGTCGTATCCAGATCATTGCGTAGGTAGAGTCCAAGGCCTTCTTTACATTGCCACGACAATAACCTACTTTTCCTACCTTTATCTTTTTGTATCTAGATCATCTCGTTTGTCCTGCACAACAAAACAAAGCACACAAATCACAACCCAAATGCAGACCACCTTCATTCTATCAACATAGGAACATGTCAGCATGTCACCACGACAATCCTGCATCTACCACTATGTGAGAACCTTCTAGGAGCACCCTCAGTGCATTATGTCTCTCCACGGTCAACCTGTGTTCTACAAGTAAAGGAGAACCGCCTAGGTGCACCTTACGTGCTTCGTGACCTTATCATCTCCAACATGGGAACACACACATATATAGATATATATGTAAGGACTGATTACAACCAAATAACCTGCTACATCAAGACTTTTGCGTTCTAGGTCAATCTCAAGGACTTATTACATCTAAACAACCTGCGTCCAGGATCTTTTCCGTTCAGACAACCTTTGAGGCGTAGTACATCCGAATAAATTGCGTACCATGCCAAGGCTCTTTTTACACTCGAACAACCCACAGGACTTATTACATCTAAATAACCTGCGTACCATGCCAAGACTCATATTTACATTCAGATAACCTGTCTCAGGACTGATTACGTCTGAGTAACCTGTGTATCATGCTAGGACTCGTATTTACACTCAAACAACCTACAAGACTGATTACGCCCGAGCATCCTACTTCACCAAGATTTTTCCCGCTCGAACAGACTATCTCATTTCCCATGTGAGATACCATGCATCTGTGTATTCTGGTCTCTCGCTATTTCTAGCATAGAGACATATCAAGACTGATGTCCAAGGATAACCTGCGAGCTTCGCTAGGACTGATTACATCCAAGGACAACCTACAAGACTAATTACATCTAAGCAACCTACGAACTTCGCAGGACTTTTACACTCGGATAACCTAAATTTCCAGCTATGCTAGAATCGTTACTCCCTCTTTCAAGGGGCCTCAATCTGGATCACATATTGAAGCTTCACTACTCCTCTCTGCATCATACAAAAAATGCAAGTCAGATCAATCAAATCAGATAGTAGCTTTCAAAAAACATACTACCTCACAACTAACCGAGCAAGTGGCAACATATCCTGCCTCGACTGTACTCAGCGCCATGCAAGACTGCGTCATGCCAAACCAGTAGATCATACTAGATCTCAAACTGAAGAAGCAACCCAATGTGCTCTTCTTCTCAGTGGCGTTTCCTGCCCAATCCGAATCAACATAACCGTGCAGGTTAGTCTTTTGATTCGTATCATACTTGAGCCCATACTCAACTGTACCCTTCAGGTACCTCAATACATGCTTTGCAGCAACCAGGTGAACATGTCTCGAACCCGTCAGGAAGTGGCTCAGGGTGTTCACAGAAAAACATGTATGGTCTCGTATTCTTCGAGCACATCAATGAGCCAAACATCTGACGATACATCGTGGCATCAGTTGAATCTGATGAAGCATCACATAGACGCTTCAAGTTCAATGCCATATGTGTGGCTATCGCCTTGTGGTCCAGCATTCTAAATTTCTTCAAAATCTCTACTGCATACTTTCCTTGAACAAGGAAAATCCCATTCGCAATCTGCCACACCTCCATGCTTAAGAAGTAGTGCATCATCCCTAGGTCTTTCATTTCGAACTCGGTGGCAAGTCTCCTCCTTGCATCTTCAATGAGTTCGTCCTCTCCTATCAGGAACAGGACCTCAACATATAGCAGGAGCATCACTGGTCTTCTGCCTTCAACCTTGAAGTAAAGGTTGGAATCCACTTTACTCTCAGTAAAGCCTAGGCCCATCAGTAAGTTGTCCATCCTGCCATACCGTGTCGAACTTGAGGATCTTCTGCAGTCACTCCCTCTGAAGCGGAGTATCATCCTCCTTCTGCATTTTGTACTCTATGTATCAAAACATTTTGTACTAGAGTGACAAGTAGCTTCCTCTGCTACCGATCTTCTATGTATCCATCTAATGTCACTGGATACCAAGATCCTCTATCTTGAACTTTGTTGAAAAGTACCTCTTGCACCCATCTGTGAGCTTGCCGTCCTCTATAGGATTTCATCTTCAACCTTGTTGCAAAGGTTAAGATCTTCATCACTCTAGGTGATCTTCAAGCTCCTCATGTAACTAACTGTATGTGCTATCCCATTGGTGCCTTTTGAGCTCATACAATGCGTTCTTTAATTTGCACACATGAGTCTGCCTGTCATGTGTCTCGACTCCTAGTGGCTGCTCTACGTACACTTCCTCTTCGACTACACCATTCAAGAATGTTGTCTTGATATCCAGCTCGTGTGTCTCCCATCTCATACATGCACGTATGGATCTAATGGAAGTGTACCTCGCAACTGGTGCAAATGTCTCCTCATAGTCTATGCCTTCTTTCTGTGAGAAGCCTCGTGCTACAAATCTTGCCTTGTATCCCTCGATGTTGCCATCTGTCGCATCAGAGATCTTGTAGATCCATATGGAAGACACTACAAACTTCCCTTCAGGTCTCAGAACCGCATCCTAGACATCATTCCTCTTGATCAACTAGTACTCTTTGATCATAGTCTTCTTCCCTTTCTTCTTGGCTACTTCTTCATAGTTAGAAGGGTCTGCATCAATGATGTCACTCAACTGTGTCACATAGCTAGAGTGTGTCTGAGGCCTCTTGCTTTCTTTGGAAGTCTCGTCATCATCTTGGATATTTTCTCGTGCCCAAGATGGTCTTCATCTCTTGAGGTGGATCAACCGTTCTCTTTATATTCTTCTGAAGCTCTTTCTTTCGCCACGATGTCTCTGACCCGGGGTGCTTCAAATTCCTCTTCTAAACTACCGTTACTTGTTCTTGGGAACGATCTACAAGTCAAGTTCGGTTGCATGATTAGAAATATCTCATAATTTCCAAAACATATTAATAGTGACAAATATATGTCACACAATCATGCAACTATCTTATCCAATGCTACAACATTCATCCATATCCTGTACACATACAGTAACTTCTAGATGCCTTCTACCCCAATGTTATTAAGAGTGTGTACTACTCCTAATATGTCAGCAAAGAGGTTTCAATCTAGATAAGTAGCAATGGAATGTTGTACAGCATCATTGCCTTCGTACCCATCATGTGCAATTCAATAGTATAAATGCAAACACTCAAACATGCATAACACATCAACTGAATATAAACAATTGTACAACCAAACAATATCATGAAATGACAATTGAATACTTATCTTTGTTTGTTTGGTGGGTAGACTCCTTCTTGATCCTTATGTCTTGTAGTCTTTTGCTTCATCATCTTCTTCATTCACAACTACATCATTTCTTATCCAAATGCTGAGATGGATGGAGTCTTATGATCTTCAGTTGCTCCCGAGCTTCTTCTTGTCTGCACTCTTCCCAGAGTCTGCTGAAGGTTATTAACTTCCTTTTGGCACATATTCAAGGTGGTCATAACAATCTCTTCTTCTTCTTTGACTACTTCAAGTTGTTCCTTGAATTGAGCAACCATTCTTCAACTAGTTCTTCAATGTCATTTTCTGATTGATGTTCTTTTCGTCGAACAACTTCGTCAAAGCATCGAACACTTCCTTTGGTGTCATCAAGGATGACACATGAGGGATGAGATGATCCTTAATAGAATCTGCAATGATTCTCTTGGCTCTAGCCTTAGCCTCATCTCCCTCAGGCTCTTAGAACTTCCTTACTGATATACTGATCCAAGTAATTTTCTTCAAGGATCAGGGAGATCCTATACTTCCATGCTTGGAAGTTGTCAACTTCACCAAGCTTATCATCAATATGGGTGTGATTAGTCATTTTGAAATGATAACCTCAAATGGAAATAGCAAGGATTTAGATCTTACCGATTTGAGGTGTTCGATCTGGTTCTGAAGCTAGCTGATCTAGGGTTTGTCAGAGGAACCCTAATTTTCCAAACTTGGAATTTCAAACTTCTGATTGGACGGAAAGATGCTCCTCTTCAAGGCGAGTTGTCCAATGTACTCCTTTTCTGAAAACAGTGGTGGGAAGCTCCCGGAACAGGAATCCCTAGTTTCTCCAATTTCTTCTGCAGAATTGTCTGATTTTGATTTTGTTGTATCTCTGAAATTCCTACTCCTTACAGTCTGAACCTTCGCATGGGTTAGAAAAGAATTGGATTCTCCAAGTGGGACTTATGCCGAGTTTCCCAAGGTGATTGTTTTGAGGACTGTTCAGCATAGCAAACTTATACGGACTCCCACGTGTCACTGTTTCACATTCGGGGTTTGAAAAGCGAACCACAAAAACTATAGTCTATTCCCTACCTGTAACATCTTGCGAAAATTCATTTGGACCTTCCTAGCCTGAGATATAGCAATTCTCTCTAGGTCACATGTTTATGACTGTATTCTAGAGGAGGCTGGAACCCTAATTTGGAGGAATCATATCTCCTGAAGTATAGCGAATATGAGGTTGAAACTTTCACACAAGGTACAACAAAATTTCATCTTCGGCCTGTAAAAGTTTCGGCTCCTAAGCCTTCTCCAATCTCACGTTATAGCAAAAGTGCCAAGATGACTAGATTTAGTCTTCTAGGGTTTTCAAGCATGAAACCCTAATTTCCAGTAACTGCTACTGTAGTTGTATTTTGGCTGCACAGTGCCTTCTTTCAGAGTGGCTATGATACCATGTTAGTTTTTCTAAGTTAATTTACTTCGGATCTTTATCTGAGAGAATAACAAGCACATCAATACATCAAAGATACACAAGACACGGAGATTTTCATCGGGGAAACCATAAAGGAGAAAACCCCGCAAACTTCCTCATAATAGTTTCGCCACAAAGATAAAATGACAAGATAGAATAACCCAAGAACAATGTGTCTATAGCAGCTCTATGTCCCTCCCCTTCCTCTCTCTCCTAAGGTGCACATGAGAGAGAAAGTGAGTGTGTGTCAAATGAGGAGGGCACCTCCCTATTTATATTATTTCGTTGAGTTGTTAACTCAACCACTAGGTTGACCAGGTTACCTTTGGGGTCGACCTACCTAAGAACTTAGAATACACATAAATAGAGGGTTTACCTCAGTGACCATACACAATGATGACATCCCCAAAAAATGAACACACATCTCCGATGGGGGTACAACAATATACAATAGTAATATACATCAAAATATCTTCCGAAGTTGCAATTACAACAACACTGCCTAGTTGTTGAATCAAGCTCTTCTTTGACACTCTAATTTCGCTTTTTGAACGAGTCTGTTCACTTCCAATCAAAACTATGTTTGGGTGAATAATGAATGTGTCTTAACCCTCTACCATGACTTGCCTATATACTTTAGCTGAAACCTTAATCTCTCAATAAAATGTATGGTTGAGATTAGTCTAAATCACTAGTGTATTAAAATTACACTTTATTCCAATATTCCCCCAAGGTTCCGGGACGGCGAGAAGCATGTTCGGGGAGACGCACATTCAGGACGTGTGGAGACCACCCCAAATTTTAGAGAAATTCAACGAGGACGACAAAACGCGATAGTCATAAAAAATTTTAAAATATGAAAAATATAAATCCCAACTATAACAAACATTCATCATTCTAGAATCTGCAATCATGCGATGTAAATGCAAAATTCAAAGTTCAAACTCATTACAGGATTCATCAAGATTATCATTATATTAATAATAATTTATAAATATATTATATATCAATATGAATCTATGATTAACATGCACATCATATTTGACAATCTTCATATTTGACTTTTAAGTGATTGCAAAAATTAATCAATGATACTAGATAGTATGATACTGTATTTGTTTCACGGCCATTGATAGTTTAGAATTATATAATATACTTTAGGTTAGACATCCTAAATTAGATGTAGTTATTATAATTTAGTTTTTAATATTTTTGTTTATGTTTTAAATTTAAAATTTTATTATTATTTAGTTTTTAATATTTTTTATGTTTAAAATTTAAAATTTTAATATATAAGTTTATAACTTTATAAATAATAAAATTTTAAGTTTTATTAAATGGTTTTAATTTTTTTTAATGATTTATTTAATTTTTTTTAAATTAAGAAGAAAAAAAATTTTGAGTTTCGGGGAAGTTTCGGAGTTTCGGGGCAGGATGCTCACAAGTCTCGACGAAATTTCGGAGTTTCAGTCGGAACGCCAGGAAGTCCCCCCAAGTTTCGCTGCCCACCGAAACATTTCGGTCCACATCTCGCCAAGTTTCACCATAGGGGGACGTCCTAAAACGTTTCGGATGGAGTTTCGGAGTCCCCAGGACACGAGAAACGCCGAAACGGGTCCCTGTGTAACACTGCTTTATTCGACTCCACAGTGAATTCAAAAACATTCACTTCATATGAACTACAAAATAGATTTGACTTGGATGACTTTATGCACTTTTAGCACCAAACCTGTGCAGAAGTTCATGTCTGAGCTACAAACATCAACAAAGCAGAGGAGCTATTTGATATTGTAGCAGTTGAGTCCATTGCACAATAAAAGCCATTTATTGAAGCTCTATAAAAGCCCTTTGTAGTCTGAATTTCATGAAAATTAATAAAGAATCGAACAAGCCATTTCCATGATGGAGTTTTCCCACATTGGGTTCTCCAAGGTAAATTGGAGTTTTCTGTGTCTGCTGTTGACAACTATATGTGATTGTTGCATGTTTGCATTGGGTTCTTTGCAACTAAATACACAATAAAACTAATACAAAATAGCTAAGAAAACGCAGAAGAGTAAATAGTTAAATACTAGTAGAAAGATCTGTGTAGGTGAGTCGTTTCAACTTTCAGCCATAGGCTAAGCAATCTCAGATCTGTTGGTTTGTTATAAATAGAGGCATGTTCTTAAGCCAAGTAGTGCACTTTCATTGGATGGAAGGAGCATCCAATATATACTGCATGTAGAGAAAATCGTTTACATTGCACAACAAAGACATTTTATAAAGGTGACTCGCTTTCCCAGTCTACATTCATCCTATGATACACTTGTAGGAAACTACTCAAGGTGGGTTCAAAACAACTCCTAGAAAGAAATCTACCCACTCAATGGAGAAATTAATGAACACCTCAAGCTACACACAGCCATGAGGATTGGATACAACCAAAACCCACAACTGCCTGCATGCCTAAAAGAACAGATGTAGTGCTCAATACAATTTCCATAGCACTTTTCAAGATGTGATATGTACAAAACTCCATAAAACATCAAACCCGAAAGGTCAACAGAAAATCTTAGCAACAAAGATTGAATATTGGGATGCCAAATGCTAATGTTGGGATACCTATTCTTACAGTAATGGAAAAATTGGCACAAACAATGCAAGAAGAATCAGCATGCTGAACATAAACAAAGAAGAATCAGCAAGAAACAACAATACAAGAACTATACATTCAGGATGGTTACGAAAATAAGCTCTTAAACTGTGAATCCATCTGATGGAACTATACACTTGCTTGCGGGAATGAATGGGAGGTCTTTTATAGGTGAAGGCCTCTTAGACAAACAACACCCTGTGTACTCAACAAAGGAATCAGTAGAGGAGATACAAACTACAAATGTACCAATATGGGAGGAGTTGCATTCCACTAAATGATGAATTCCACTAAAAATGAAACCCATGAAAGACAACTACTAAGAATGAAACTCAGATTCACTGGAGCACTTAACCCCATGAGGCTCATCAGGTTGTCTGCATGGATTTGTCGTTGCCCTGATCAATCAACAACTGATATGTTTTTACATTCCAGAATACGAACAACCTAAAATAATTGCTATCATCAACACAAGGAAAAAGCATGAACATTATCGCAGTGCAGAAAAGAACTTCGTTGCATACAAGATTTTGGGCTTCACTGATTCAGCATAATGGTTATCCCCATCGTGTATAGAGGATAAGTCAAACATGACATTGAACAATATTTCTGGCTAACAATATATTAACTTCTACCTGAATCTCTGGCTCAGCTACCACATACTGCTTTAAAAGCCTGTCACCAAAAGCACGGGAAACAGCAAGAACCCCACCAACACGCCATGTACCTATATCAAAATGTCAATTGTTGGTTTTCTTGCATATAAAAGTTTATTTACTAATACAGCATCAAATGATCTCTAGATGAAGAGTAAAACATCATAATTATTTCCAATAATAATTCAAAACTTTCAGATAGTACTCATTTCCCAACTTCTTACCAGCCCACATAACAAATCCTCCAGCATCCTCAATTCGTTGACGCTCATCAGTTTGATTTGGTTTATGATCCCTAGAAAGAGCAACAGCTGCTCCAACAAAATTACAAATAGCAAAGTCCAAGGTCAGCTACATATCGAAGGAAAGAATAGGTAGATGATAAATAAATGTTAAAAAGAAGCATTAATCATCAACAATCTGCAAGAAATGTGGAGAGAACAAAGTGTTGGTCATAGATATCTGATTTTTAAGCTTCGACTACATTTAATCATAGTAGCATAATTCAGTCGTATTGGCTTTTTGTGTACGGAAATTTTGAACAAATTCCAATTCGTCAAATATTCGATGTATGTGTAATACAGATAGGGGCTAATTTTGAAAATTGATTTTAAAAAGCCAACCATAAATAATAGATCTATTATTGGTCCGTGGCTAAACAAGGCCAAGCCCACCAAAAGCACATCTCTTGCTCACTTTGGTAGGTTACAAAGGAGACTTACAACCCTATAAATATGGTTCTTTACATGCAAATACAACTAGCAAGAAACCATTGACTGCCAAAACCATGTGCCCAAAACCACTTCCATCATTGCTCATTCCTGATTCAAGGTTAACCCTAACACAATTTAAATATTAATTAATTAATTCCAAATGTAAGTAGTGGTAAATACTTATTTACTTTGTTCTTAAAATAATTAATAACTAAGAGTTTTCTCTTACACTAAGTGCATTATATTTTGTTTTATTCAAGAGTAATTTTGGTTATATAAAATATGTTTAAAAAAAAGAATGATTTTTTTTTAAAGTTTAAAATTGAATGGTTGATATTTAATTTTCATTAAAAAAATTGTATATGTTTAAATATATATAAATGTTATACATATTGTTGTATATTTAATTAAAAATATTATATATAAGAGGTCTACTTCCGTATTTTATTCGTATTGGATTTTTTAGTTAGGTATTTTTTCCGTATCGAATCGTATTCGTACTCGAATTATGCTACTATGCATCTAATACATCTTTAATTATGTGAGAGTAATCAGGAAAAGTGCAGCATGAAAGTAATCCCATAAATCCCTCCATGTTGAGATTTTGAAAACCTGCAGATGGCTTCCCCTTGACTTTTATTGTAACAAAGTGAAATGTACTTAAGTTGTGGGACCCAAATCATTTAATGAGCATTTATATTATTTAAATGTAATTATCAGGAGCATTAAATGAGAGCCCTCAGATGAAACTTATAATAAGCATTTGATCAGATTAGTTATGTAAGTTAGGGTTAGATTGGGAAATGAAAAGTACAGATACATGCTTAGGAAATAGAGAAACACAGAGAAAGTGCATCGATTTTATGAGAGAGCACTTCAGTTTGACAGAGAGGAATAGTCAAAATACTTTGCAAACAGTGCATGATTCCCAAGGTAAATCTGGAGTATTGTACCAGTCCATACAGTACAGATTTCAAAGAGAAACAGTCCATACGATTTGCTGGTTGCACAGATTTCAAGACAATGAATGCACAAATCCCGAGGCAGCAGGTATACACAGAGAGGCAAATTTAGGCACAAAAACCAAGGCTGATTGCTGAGCTTTTAATGTGCAGTCCGTACTGCATTCTGGGCACTGTTTTTAGGACAAAGAGACAACATTTAATGCAGACATTGTACCTATCTGCTGGCAAATGTGAGGGGTTTTCAGATTGCCACTTTTGCTGAGACAAGTGTAGTGACTTTTGCTGTAGGATTGCATTTGTAAAGTTCAGATTTGACTCAGATTTAATAAATAAAGAACTATGTTGCACGCGGACCCGTCCCCCCTAAAAAAAAGCCCCATACCCGTTGTCCCCACATTTCAAGGACTTGGAGGCCCATAGGAAACATCCCTAATCTTTTGGGGACTTCATTAGGAACTCGAGGACTTCATGGTCGTACCCAAAATGTAACGTCCCCAACCCTCCGACCAGCGAAGAGGACGTTACAATACATCACATCATCCAGGCATCTAGCCCCATGAACATGAACATACATACATACATATCATGCTGAAGCATGATACTTAAAAAACATAAAACATATTGCAAAGCATAATCATTCATATACACAACAGAAGCAAAACATATCAATCAACACTCATGCATATACAGATCAGCATTTAACATGTATATCATCATTCATCAACGGTAAATATGATTGCAGACACAAGTTAGGTAAGAATACTTATCTTATAGAGAACTTGTTCCACAACCAGCAACGTCGCTGCAACGTTCCACCCAACCATAGGCCCATGTGCTCCTTAATCTCTCAGAAACGCTACCACCCCCGAGCCAGGCATGATTCCCCAAGGAATAAGGAACTAACAGGCTTACACATAGCCAAGGATAACAACACCACAAGGGTACACAGTTCAGCCAAGCCAACACAGTTGGGTTTATCAGGCGAACAACGGATCAGCCAAGCCAACAAAGTTGGGTTTATCAGGCCATCCAGGAGCTGGGAAAGGCTAAATGCTAAGCTAGTGAGCTCATTGAAGAGCTACAGACACCAACACCAGAGCCAGTCTGGCTTCTAGAACATCCACACACACCCAACACAAGGAAATCAGTCCCTTCCAACACAAGGAAATCAATCCCTTCTCTGCAACGCAGTCCCTCAAACCCTGTTCTCCCTTCCAATGCTATTTAGGGGTTGTGGAGAAGAAAGTCAACTCAATAGCTCTGTCTGTGTGGTTCTCAACCCACCAGGTTTATCAAGCACCTCAGGCCCATATTCACCACTCCAGTGCAGTCCGAGGACAAAACCACTGCATGCAAGCAGCCAAACAGCTATTTAAGCTTTCACAGGGGAAAAACACAGCCAATCATTCGTGGCAAACAGCAGCCCACAAACAACTATGAACCCACTGCACACAAATCCCACTGCAGTCTCTAGGAAAACTTACACAGACCGGGAATGGAAAAAGACCAGACTTCCAAATTATGTGTGAGAGACAAAAACGCAACCCATAGAACTATTGAAGAAAATCACAACAGCCATAATTCAACGATGGAAATAACAGGACAATACGTCGTCTGACAATGATGGGAAAAGGCACAAAAACTCTGCGTGAACAGAGGAAAGAATCGATCCGCAAGCCAACAAATCCGTGAGGCAGAGGAGAACTGAACATGTTCGCAGGCCAACAATCGATGAGGAAGAGGAGAACCGAACCCTCAAACAAGAAATCGCACCCCTTCTTAACTCAGCTCTGCGTGAGGAAGATGAACCGGCCCCCTATGCGTCCCTGCGTGAGAGTGAACCCAAAGGCCAAGAGAGTGGCGTAGTGATGGTTTCCTTACCCACATGAAGGTGGAGAGACAGCTGGTGGAGTGAGCGTGTGGCAAAGACTGACAATCCTTCCACCCTCCACTTCCAGCAATAACTGCCTCAACAACTCAGCAGAACATTAAATTGGTGGTTGGATGAGACAAGGGAAGGTGAGCAAAACAAACAGAGTGATGACACATGGCTTTTCCCCCCATGGGCTCAAGGTTTAGCATCCCCCCCCTATACTTAGGAATCATGCCCCTTCTCCATTTTAGTTGCAGTGAACATAGCTAGTTGGGTTATTTAATTAAAATGCATAGCTACATGATGTCACAATTTAATATATGTTGTATGTCCCGATATACCATCGGTGACCATTCCAATACGAAACATAACATAACCAAATCAATGGTGGGGCTTTTGCCTTTAGCTCCTCACCATGATTATTTACAATATATGTATCAGGTATATTTAATGCAAACGGGGTTAAAACCGGGGTGTTACATTCCCCTCCCCCTTCAATAGCACTGTCTTCAGTGCTTTACAAAATTTGAACAAAATGCTACACTCATACCGCCTCAGTGTTCCGCAGGGTTGAACAAAAATGGATGTGCCAATCGCATGGCATCCTCCAGCTCCCACGTAGCCTCTTCAGGTCCGTAGTGCTCCCATTGCACCTTTACCTGCCCTATGGCTCGGTTCCGGAGCATTGTGACCTTCTTGTCGAGGATGCGCATTGGCTCTATTTGGAGCCCTCCCTCAGGTTCCACCTGAATCACATCCCAATTTATCACATGGTTAGGATCATGTACATATTTCTTAAGCAAAGAAACATGAAAAACATTATGAGCTCTAGTACTAGCAGGCAATGCAAGTCTATATGCAACAGGCCCTATTCTTTCAAGAACTTCAAACAGCCCACAATATCTAGGTGAAAGCTTGGCACAACTTCCAAGCTTCAAGGAACTTTTCTTTGCTTTCACTCTGAGGTAAACATGATCCCCAACACTAAACTCTCTGTTCATCCTATGCTTATCTGCATAGCTTTTCTGTCCTGTGTTGCTTTCAGATTCTGCCTAATCTTTACAACCGTTTGCTCCATTTCCTCGAGCAATTCTGGTCCAAGCACAACTCTGTTCACTAGGTTATCCCAAGTCACTGGTGTCCTACACCCTCTTCCATACAAAGCTTCATACGGACTCATCCCCAAGGATGCCTGCTATCCATTGTCAACTTGTATACCACAACCATGATGGAATCATGTTGTCTCCAACTCATCGGTAATCCTGTAATAAAATCCATGGAAATAACTTCCCATTTCCATTCTGGAACTGGAAAAGGCTGCAACAAACCCGCTGGATGTTGATGCTCAACCTTTACCTGTTGACATTTCATGCACCTTGAAATGTATTCAGCCATATCCTTTTTCATTCCTGGCCACAAGTATTGCTTTCTAGCTGTAGCAATTGTCTTTTGATATCCTGGGTGACCAAAATACGGAGCTTGATGGATTTCATCCATAACAATTCTCCTCAAATCTGCTACATTCGGAATATAAATTCTGCCTTTGTAGGTAAGAAGTCCATCTTCTTCCAATTTATATCCCTCATACCTCTTCTCAAGACTTTGCTGCTGCAATTTGTCTTTTACCTGCTCATACAATTCATCGCTAGCAACGTGATTAACAATCTGCTGCCTCAAATCTGATTGGCAAATACTAAGAGATGCCACATGCATTTCCTGTACCTTCCTGCTGAGCGCATCAGCTACCTTATTCTCTTTCCCTTTTATGTGCTTGATTTCGAAATCAAACGCACATAAAAATTCCAACCATCTCGCTTGCCTAGCATTCAGAGTAGGATGATCAAACAAATACTTCAGACCACAATGATCTGTCCTGAGCTCAAATCTTCTACCCATCAAGTAATGTCTCCACATCTTGAGAGCATGTACTATGGCTGCAAGCTCGAGATCATGAGTGGCATAGTTCTTCTCATGTTCTTTCAGCTTTCTTGACTCATAACATATCACGTGGTTGTCCTACATAAGGACTCCTCCCAGCCCTTGTCCACATGCATCGGTACATACCACAAAATCTTTCTCTGGATCTGCAACTTTCAATACTGGTGCACTGGTGAGAAGATTCTTCAACCGCTGGAAGCTTTCTTCACACTTCGAAGTCCATTCGAACTTTATCCCCTTCGTTTGCAAGGAAGTGATGGCATGTGCAACCTTGAAAAATCCTTCAATGAATCTCCTGTAGTATCCTGCAAGTCCCATAAAAGATCTTACATCCGTCAGATTTCTAGGGGTAGGACAATTCATAATGGTTTCAATCTTCTCAGGGTCCATAGATATACCCTCTTCTAAGATAATGTGACCCAAGTACTGAATTCTATCCCTGTAGAAGTCACACTTGCTCAATTTTACATACAGCTGATGTTCTCTGAGCACTTGCAATGTCAATCTCAAATGCTCTTCATGTTCTTCCTCATTCTTAGAATAAACAAGAATGTCATCAAGGAAAACAAGAACAAACTTGTCCAAATACTTGCTAAAGACACTATTCATAAGGCACATAAATGTGGCTGGTGCATTTGTGAGGCCAAATGGTACGACTACAAACTCATAATGCCCATACCTCGTCCTGAAGGTTGTCTTGTGAATGTCTTCATCCTTGATTCTCACATGATGGTAACCAGACCTCAAGTCAATCTTGGAAAATACCTTTGCTCCTCTCATTTGATCAAAGAGGTCATCAATCCTAGGCAAAGGATATTTATTCTTCACGGTAACCTTGTTCAACTATCTGTAATCAATACATAACCTGAGTGTACCATCTTTTTTCTTTACAAACAGAACCGATGCTCCCCAAGGAGACACACTCGGTCGGATATACTTCTTTTCCAACAACTCTTGCAGTTGCATCTTCAACTCTAGCATCTCTGGTGTACTCATCCTGTAGGGTGTCTTGGACATTAGTGCTACTCCTGGCACTAGTTCAATGGTGAAATCAATGTCCCTCTATGGAGTTTCATCTCCTGTTGGTTCCAGGATATGAGTTGCATACAACTGGCAACCTTTCCTACAGAACTTCTTCAACTACATTGTTGAAACCTGTCTTACTGAAATTACCTTCGGAATACCTTTCACAATTACTGGGTTTCCTTCTTTATTAGCGCATTCAAAAGTCTTGTTATAACAAGCAAGCTTCACTCAGTGAGCTTCTAACCAATCCATTCCAATGAGAACATCATAGGAACCAAGCGGTAGAACATTCAGATCCACACATGTGATCAATCCATTCATAACCAATGGACATTTTTCTACCATTTCACTAACCTTTCTCTTAGTCCCAGTGGCTAGCTGAACTAACCAAGATTTTCTATGCTTTACCTTCTTAAAAGCACAAATCTCCACTACCCTAGGAGTAATGTAACTGTGAGTAGAACCAAGGTCAATCAAAATAGAAACAGATTGTTCAACGATCTTACCTGCAACTTCAACCACAGTTGACTGGTGATCTGCCTGGCGGTTCTCCAGTGCTGCATAAATTCTAGGGACTGCTCTTGCTACTTGACCCACTGTTTCTGCTCCCTGAATGTTATAAGTTGGCCTTGCACTTTCATTCTCAAGTGGACAATATCTGCCTAGGGGTCCTTCACATTTCCAACATTTGAGTGGACCTTTATTTTGATGTGGCTCTTTAGGCTTTCCACCTGTCACTCCAACTGGATTACTCGCAGCTTGGGATGGCTGCTTCTGCTGATTCCTGAATCTAGAAGGTTTGAAACCTTTCCTTCTTTGGTCAAACTTCTCATTCTTCTTGTCCTTCCTTGCCTTATGGTAATCAGGTTTACCCTTGCTTTGCTCATAGCAATACTTAGCCTTCCTTATCGCTTCTTCAAGAGTCCTAGGTTCATAAAACTCAATTCTATCTTTGTAGGCTTGAGGCAATCTACTCAGAAACCGCTGGACCTTCACTTTTTCATCCCTGATGTACCGAACATACCTCAACAATTCCAAGAATTTGTTTGCATATTCATCCATGGTCTGTTGTCCCAATCCCAACTCATGGAACTCCTTGATCTTGTCATCATAATACCTGTCAGAGAGGTATTTCTGATTGAAATACTTCTTGAACTTTTTCCACGTTAGTTTCCTTTCATTGATCTTCTTTACTTGCTTGAAGTGTTCCCACCAAATGGATGCTCTTCCATTCAGATTGAATATGGCAACTCTTGCCTTCATGTTTCCTGAATAATCCTGCACTTGAAAGTACTTCTTTATCCCGAAAAGCCAAGCTTCAGCTTCTTGTCCCGTCTTTATCTCACCATCAAATGTAGGAAGTTTAGCTCTCCTAAGTTCATCTCAAGAGCGATCCCTATGGTGCCTTCTTCTTTTCTTTTTATGAGAAGATAAACTTATATCTCTGCTGGATTCTTCAGAATCAGATGATCCACTAGAAGTTCTTCTCCTTCTCCTAGTGCTGCTCTTACTGCCTTCCGGTCTTGATGTACCTTGTCCAGAATCTATCTTTTTCTGCAAGTGTGTCAAACTCTGCAATATGGCAGCATTCAACTGATGCTGCTCTTCCTGGGCTTTAACCAAGCTTCTCATGGTGGTTGCAACTTCAGACAGTGTCCCCTGGAATCTCCTTCCATTAGACTCTATGTCATCATTTCCATTACGGACATTTTCTCCCATGGCATCTCTCGCACGTTTGTAGGAATCCCGAGCATCATACCCATCATGGGTTATCATGACTGAACCACCTCTTGCTTTACCACACTGTTCTTCTGGAGTGCTACTCTTGGAAGTTGTCTATAATTCTGCAAATGTGTTAGAAGCAAACTGTTAGATGCATGTCATTAATATAAATCAAAACTACTTACCTTCCTCTTTTCGAAATTCATAAACCACAATTTTGCTTAAAACACAATTTTTCTCTCTTTCTGTCCAGCCTTGTGACCACGGACAGTCTGTTGAAATCTGCTGAAAACCTACTGAAAGACTGTTGAAAACTGCTTGAAAAATCACTGAGAAATTCTCTCGAAAACCCCAACTTCCTTTGGCCCAATCAGACCTCCTCCCAACTATCTTTCCGAAACTTCGGTGGTCAAAACACCTAATTCAGTGACGGTCTTGTAGTGTGCCTCTTGCACCTCAGTGACATTAGGTGTGAAAATGGTAAAATTTTCACTTCATTGCTACTACAAAAGAATCAATCCCGTCAATGTCAGATAAAACATGTTCAAGCCAATTCGATAAGGTCTACCTGTACACATGGAAAGACAGTCATTTGACGACTTACATCCGTTCTCCTTGTTAGAAAATCAATCATGCAATTTACCTTCAATTTACTTATGCTCAATTCATCAGTTTCAAAACCAAGTATACATAAGTAATGAATGGGTTGTTTAGCCCTTTAATGAATGTCATTAGTATCTTCCTTTGGAATCTCCATTCAAACAATTTATACCATCATTATGACTAAACTCAAAAGTTACATACAACCATGGTTTGTCACACGCCCATTTTCACATAGTTACATTATGCAGACATCATTCAATCAATTCATCTAGATAACAGATTTTCTTATCCGCAACTTTGATGGTATCCATGACACATTATATATTCTTATAACTCAATAGTAAAATGGATTTACTCTTAATGGTTTTCTCACCTTTCTTTAAACTTTAACCTTCCAATGAAGGCTTTACCCTGTACTAGGGCATAATCTACTTCCATGTGTGCTACAAAGCTAATTCAAAAATAAGCTTTTTACCCATCGAGTTAGACCTTATTTGATTTCATGCTCAAGTTTCTCTTATAAAAAAAATGGCGCATGCAATTCTGTGACTGACAAAAAGGCCGGCAAGGTGTTAAAATCATTCTCTATTTAAAACCTTCCACGTAATAAGTTATTCCTTGCAAAAAGAATTAAGCGTAACTCCTTTAGCTTACCGGTGGAAGAGCACGTAATACATTATCTAACATCATATATTTAACCACATAACACTAATTAAAAATGTAGCGTTTGTCGTCATCAATGCATTTAAACCATTACTAAGTGTGGACAACTTTTATTGATTATCTTCTACAGTAGCAAAAAACATTAACAAGGCTACAGAACAGCATCATAAAATATTGCGAATAAAGTAAAACATTCAGACATATGAAAAGGAGACATCCGACACATGAAAAGGAGACCGAACAACAATGTACGTGGTTCACCCCAACCTTGGGGTTACGTCCACCAAAAGGTGTCACAAGCCTGTGACATTCATTTAATTTAAAAGGTTACAATCCGCAACGCAAATGTTGCCATTCTTTTCTATTGAACTCCATAAGAACCATCTTAGGGAGTAATTTCAAGGAATTCAATCCTAGAAAGATTTCATCATTTCTCAACTTCTTTATCTTCTTTCGACCTATGTAGGACGATACATATAAAACATTACAGACATCTCTTATATGTTTATGTGTATTTATATGACAACATAAATAAAGCGTTATGCATAGCAATTAGTTGTATGCATATGACAAGCATCATAACTCAGCGTCTTTGTTTTGTATGGAGGTTTTATATTACCTTAAATATCGAACCTTGCCTATCCGCATCTTCCATTTCCTTTAAGATATACAAGGATTACACACAACATTTCCTATATAACATCTTCATTATTTTAATTCAAGTACCAAACCCCAGACAAGGATCGGCTATACCCGTACTCCACAAAGGCCATTAAAACATCAAACTACCAGACTAGAAAAACTAGACCAGGGTGAGAGGTAACTAGTCATTTTCGGATCCACGGCAATTAGAGTAGAATCAAAATCATCACACACAGGTATGACTTTTGTCAGCCAAAATCAACAAGTTCAAACCAGATTAACATATAGTTACTCATCTATCGTGGGTGTGTGTGCTATCATCCAAAACAGCCAGTTAAGACAACTGTATTTAAAAATATAGTCACCCATCCATCGCAGAGTTTATCAAAGCGCAAGTCCCTACATACACCAGATATTTAAGATGAAAAATACAAGGCAAAAAGGGTTCTCAGGTCGGGGTCTCAGCATTCCATAGAACATGCATTTATCATTGAAACATCACGCAGGTGGCTTTTTTTTCACAGAGGCCGTGATCTACCTTCTAAACAGCAAGGCGCAATCAGCAATCAAAACTCATAAGAAAAATGGAAACGTGTAACACCAGCGAAAAGGGTTTTCAGGTCAGGGTCTCAGCATTTTCCTAGAATATGCACTTATCAATGAAACATCACGCAGGTGGCCTTTTTTTCACCGAGGCCGTGATCTACCTTCTAAACAGCAAGGCGAAATCAGAAATCAAAACTCATAAGAAAAATGGAAACGTGTAACACCAGCGAAAAGGGTTTTCAGGTCAGGGTCTCAGCATTTTCCTAGAATATGCACTTATCAACGAAACACCACGCAGGTGGCTTTTTCCACAGAGGCTGTGATCTGCCTTCTATACAGCAAGGCGCAAACAGTAATCAAAACGCACAAGAAAATCGAAACGTGTAACAACAGCGGCATTTTCTAGATTTACAATATAATTCACCCATCCATCGCAGAGTTTTCTGGAAAATGCATGGATCGGGGTCTATAAGAAAAACCATGGCGATTGCAAATAATAACTAGGCTACGCTTCCCAATTTAACACGCAGAAATTTAACAGATACTACGGTCCACGAATGGTGTGCGTTTTCAACTAAACAAGACTGAATCTGGTTTTTTTTAAACCCCAACAATTTCTTCACAGATCACTGCGCCTACTTGACCATACGATGAGGAAAATATGGAATTCAGTTCAAACATACCATGGAAATCACATCCCATCTCGGTTGTACCTTCATGCTCCAGCCATTACGAGCCAAATCATGCACCAGAAGGAACAGAGGAGAATACCCTTGCCATCGCTCCTTCACCCTGCAAAGTTTTTTTCTTTCCTTAACCTTGAAGAAATTTCCCCTTTTATAAAGCATAGATCCCCCTTATTCAAAATGTCGAGCTCCTCCTCTCTAAAAACGCCAAGTTTTTTCCCTGAGATGTGCCGATCCCCTTTAATTACGGCTCTAATATCCCAAATAAAATTTCTCTTTGGAATAATGGAAAACGCATGGGATTCGCCCGTTTGCCCATTAGCAGATTTTTCCCAAACCGTTGGTTTACTTCAGCGATTTTTCTTCAAGATAAATATTTAAAGGTTGACTGACAGCCCCATTCTTGCGCTGAACCTCTCCTAAAAAGCAATCCCTTTTCCCAGAAATCACATCGTTGGATTTTAATGCCCTAAATTGTCCTGCCAACGGTTCTTTTTGTTTTTATTATTTATTTCTTTTTACTAACCAGGGTAGGTTTCTACAAAAATCCCGTGAAAATAGAGGTATGCTGATTTCGAGGGATTTTTCTTGGGCAAAAATCCATCGGAATAAAGGAACCCTAAGCAATGGTGACTTAGTCGACTTAGTGTTTTTCCGCAACCAAGATGACGCCTACAAGCTTCAGTTCTTAAAACGTATTTCCTTCTTTTAAATCCCAAGAATCCCCTCACCGTTTTAGGTTTTCCCCTTAGTGGATTCAGTTGTCCATTGATTTAGTTGCATTAATGCCTTAAGTTTCCTAATTTTACCCTTTAGGTAATTAATAGATTTTCAGGTCCGGTTTCTGGTGGGGCCTTGGCCTTGAGCTCCTCACCAGAAACAGTACAATAATCATTCACAATTTACAAAATAATTAAGGTGCGAAAGAGGGACGTTACAGGTCTGTTTGCTTATTCCTTTCCGGCGTTTCGGCGGCTAGAACATCTAAATGTCTCCGCTGTATCGGCGAGTCGCTTGTCTATTTCCTTTCGTCGTATCGAGCCTGCAGTGGTCTATCATTCCGCAATGGCGGCCAACAATCCCGTTATAATTTCCGCGAACCAAAGCTTTGTCAGTGGTCGGAGCGGCACCCTACTGTGGCATCGGACACTTAGTCCTCTAGGCGTCCGCAAAGGCGGTTCCACAAGTCCTAACTCTTTCGATCGTCGGATCTATCGTTTCATCGGGCTGTTGGTATCGGCGAGTTAAACCTTAATACTTCCGCAGTGTCGGCACTCCCGATCACTATCGCCCCCGTAATTATACATCGGAACTAGGAGCCATTATTCACTAAACACCTCGGCATCGGCGAGTGGAAGGCTATTGCATCGACAGAATAGTTCACTCGACAGCCGCAATGGCGGATGTCTGAACAACTAAATCCTTCCGATGATGTTCATCGACGGTCCAATCTCCTATCATTTTTCGATGTTTTCTTCACTTACGCAAATTTTCACAATTTTTCCTTCATGTCTTCCGCCACGTCGGCTGTCAGAGCAACTATCCGTCGAGCGGATAGTCCATTACATAGCCGCAACGACGGACACATCATCAGCTAATTCTTGCCACTGTTCATCGGCGATCAATACCACTAATGTCCGCCGATCGCCGATGATTTTCTTGCCTTAGAAAATTTTTGAAAACTTTCACTCCGCCGCCGTCGTCGACGGTTCAACCAACTAATTTTCGGCGTTCCTTCACCTTCTCTCGCCGTCGTATCGACTCAACCATCTCTTATCCAACGCCGATCAAATCAACTGTTCGTTTCCGATCGGCGAGCTAAAACACATCGGTCATCAACAGTCAGAACTTGTATGCGTCGGAGGGTTAGTGCACTAGGCTTCCGCAACGGCGGGCGCACGAACCACTAACGTCTTCCGATGGCCGATGATTTCGTTACTTAGAGAATTTTTCAAAAATTTTCCGCTGCGACGGTTGCCGGAACGTCTTTCCTCCGAGACATCAGTAGTCGGAGGCTCTATCCATCGGAAGGATAGTCCTCTAGCCGTCCGCAATGACGGCGCTCAATCAGCTAAGCATCGGCAATCCATCTGTCTAAGCTTTCTGATGTGCCGATGGCCAACACTTAGAAATTTTTCCGAAACCAAGGCTGTTTTTGTGAAAGTTCTCTGATCTTTGTTGGGCAGAAGGTAACCTTCCTCTGCTATCTAGTCTTTCATGGCCCATTCAGGTCCATGCTGCAACCAGAGCTCTGATACCCCACTGTAACGTCCCCGACCCTCCGACCGGCGAAGAGTACGTTACGATACATCACATCATCCAGGCATCTAGCCCCATGAACATGAACATACATACATACATATAATGCTGAAGCATGATACTTAAAAAAACATAAAACATATTACAAAGCATAATCATTCATATACACAACGGAAGCAAAACATATCAATCAACACTCATGCATATACAAATCAGCATTTAACATGTATATCATCATTCATCAAAGGTAAATATGATTGCAGACACAAGTTAGGTAAGAATACTTATCTTATAGAGAACTTGTTCCGCAACCAGCTACGTCGCTGCAACGTTCCACCCAACCATAGGCCCGCGTGCTCCTTAATCTCTCAGCAACGCTACCACCCCCGAGCCGGGCATGATTCCCCAAGGAATAAGGAACTAACAGGCTTACACATAGCCAAGGATAACAACACCACGAGGGTACACAGTTCAGCCAAGCCAACACAATTGGGTTTATCAGGCGAACAACGGATCAGCCAAGCCAACAAAGTTGGGTTTATCAGGCCATCCAGGAGCTGGGAAAGGCTAAATGCTAAGTTGGTGAGCTCATTAAAGAGCTACAGACACCAACACCAGAGCCATCCTGGCTTCTAGAACACCCACACACACCCAACACAAGGAAATCAGTCCCTTCTCTGCAACGCAATCCCTCAGACCCTGATCTCCCTTCCAGTGTTATTCAGGGGTTGTGGAGAAGAAAGTCAACTCAATAGCTCTGTCTATGTAGTTCTCAACCCACAAAGTTTATCAAGCACCTCAGGCCCTCATTCACCACTCCAGTGCAGTCCGAGGACAAAACCACTGCATGCAAGCAGCCAAACAGCTATTTAAGCTTTCACAGGGGAAAAACACAGCCAATCAATCATGGCAAACAGCAGCCCACAAACAACTATGAACCCACAGCACACAAATCCCACTGCAGTCACTGAGAAAACTTACATAGACCGGGAATGGAAAAAGACCAGACTTCCAAATTATGCGTGAGAGACAAAAACGCAACCCATAGAACTATCGAAGAAAATCACAACCACAATTCAACAATGGAAATAACAAGACAATACGTTGTCTGACAATGATGGGAAAAGGCACAAAAACTCTGCGTGAACAGAGGAAAGAATCGATCCGCAAGCCAACAAATCCGTGAGGCAGAGGAGAACTGAACATGTTCACAGGCCAACAATCGATGAGGAAGAGGAGAACCGAACCCTCAAACAAGAAATCACACCCCTTCTTAACTCAACTCTGCGTGAGGAAGATGAACCGACCCCCTGCACGTCCCTGCGTGAGAGTGAACCCAACGGCCAAGAGAGTGGCGTAGTGATGGTTCCCTTATCCACGTGAAGGTGGAGAGACGGCTGGTGTAGTGAGCATGTGGCAAAGACTGACAATCCTGCCACCCTCCACTTCCAGCAATAACTGCCTCAACAACTCAGCAAAACATTAAAGTGGTGGTTGGATGAGACAAGGGAAGGTGAGCAAAACAAACAGGGTGATGACACATGGCTTTTCCCCCCCATGGGCTCAAGGTTTAGCATCCCCCCCCCTTATCCTTAGGAATCATGCCCCTTCTCCATTTTAGTTGCAGTGAACATAGCTGGTTGGGTTATTTAATTAAAATGCATAGCTATATGATGTCACAATTTAATATATGTCGTATGTCCCGATATACCATCGATGACCATTCCAATCCGAAACATAACATAACCAAATCGATGGTGGGGCTTTTGCCTTTAGCTCCTCACCATGATTATTTACAGTATATGTATCAGGTATATTTAATGCAAACGGGGTTAAAACCGGGGTGTTACACAAAACGTCCCCAACAATTTTCTGGGACTTTCAGGCAGATTTTGGAGACATTCCAAGTAGATTTCAGAGATGTCCTAGGCAGATTTTGGAGATGTTTCGAGCATGTGTCTTCCGTTTTGACAATGGACATCGATGATTAAACAATATGATCATTTATCCCATCCATATTTTTTGTATTATTTTGAATCTAAATCTAAATCTATACAAGTTGCCAGTCAAAAGATGGGTTATGTATGATGGATTTTGATTTGGGTTTTTGGTGATTTAACTATTGTCTTTTTAGCAACATCATTACAAGCAGCAAAGCCTCCATATCAACAAACTAAGAAATGCAACAACTCGAAAGTTTGATCCTTTTGGGTATTGCTCTTGTTCTTCTCATTTTTAGATCATCTTAACTTTTACATAATGTACATAGGTGTCCAGGAGTTATTCAAGTCCAACTCTTCCCCTGTCCCAACCTCAAGCACTGTGAAAACAATTGGATAGTAATTGGGTACTAAACATCTGAATAAATTCCTATTCAATATCCTTCTTAACCTAAAATATGAATCTAATCTCTTTACAAAATGCAAGCATGTATATCCCATTGTAATAGTTTTCAACACAGCAGTGAAAATCTGCAGAACCTGTTGAGAAGGGAATGCTTTTTAACCCAATTATCATAAACAAGAAATATAAGGAAGAAGAGTTTTTATAGAGACAAGCATTCTTCTCATAGACCCTTGGGGTTTCCCCCATCTTGGGGTTTTTTACCTTGGTCATTGGACCTAAAATTCACTGTGTTCATATTCTGTTTAGTGATTGCTTTATTTATGCCCTGGTGTTTATTATTCAAGTTAAACAAAAAAGTGTGGATCAGTTAACTCAAAAGAATTTTAAATCCTAGTTGAGCTAAGTGTTTGGTTAAATGCTATGTTGCACGAAGACCTGTCCCCCCCAAAATTTCACCTGTTCCCTACATTTTCGCGTTTCAGGGACTTTGAACTCCTCGAAAAATGTCCCTAATTCATTGGGGACTTCTCTGGCATACCCTAACCATACCCATACAAATCAGGTACTTTTCAGGGACATCCCCGAAGTCCCTCGACCAATTAGAGACTCCTGGATGTCCCTCAACCTGCACATTAAAAAAAACAAAAAATTAAAAGATTGAAATAAAAAGTTAAAACCAAACTTACCTTCCCCCTACTTCTCTAACCTACGGCCCCCTTCTATTCTGCTTGCTAAATATTCACTCGACGACGACTCACTCTAAGCTCCAACACTCCCGACTGTCTAAAATCTGCACAGCTCACAGCGGCTCCAACTCACCCGTCTGAAGTCTACATAGCTCGCAAGCAGCCCCATGGTCGCAGAACTCGCACAGCTGCTCCCTATCGACTCCCCAGCAGTCTCAGCAATCGCACAGCAGCTCTGGTGGCTCCCTTGTTGTTGCAGCACACGCAAAACTCCTTGTCGACTCCACTATGGTCACAGATTGGCGGCACTCGTTGCCTAAACCTTGTAGACCCCTCTCAGCCTACAAGAACAACGTACATCCACACTGCCACTGCTACAAGTAATTAGGTTTTTAATGTTTTAATTGTATTTTTTATTTTTTTAATATTTTTAGGTAAAATAATTTAAAAATATAAATAAACTAATAATAAATCTCAGCAATGCATCAGAAGGAGGCACAGGTCCACTGAAGAGAGTGCAGGATCAGTTCATGGGCAGCTTCCAGGTTCAGAGGGAGCAGCCACTGCAGACAACATGGGGTCTGAGAATGATCCTGGTGGTGGAAATGCCAAAAGGACCTCCCTTGTTAAGAGGAGAGCGTTGAAAATTAATGAGGAATGTCCTCCTGTATGTTTTTTTTGTGTTTTGTCGTGGGGGGGACATAAGTTATGTTTCCTAGGCATGTTATAAAGGTAAAGTGACTTTTATTTTAATAAAGTGAAATGTACTTAAGTTGTGGGACCCAAATTATTTAATGAGCATTTATATTATTTAAATGTAATTATGAGCAGCATCAAATGAGATCCCTCAAAACAAACTTATAAGAGCCATTTGTTCATATTGGGTATGTAAGTTAGGGTTAGATTGGGAAATGAAAAGTACATATACATGCTTAGGAAATAGAGAAAAACAAAGAGAGAGAGAGAGTGCAACAAAATATTTTGCAATCGGTAGCAAAATTCCCAAGGTAAATCTGCTGTACTGTACCAGTCTGTACAATACGGATTTCAAAGAGAAAACAGTCCGTACGATATGCTGGTTACACAGATTTCAGGACAGGAATGCACAAATTCCAAGGCAACAGGTATACACAAATTTCAAGGCTGATTTTGGCACAAAAACCAAGGCTGATTGCTGAGCATTTAATGTGCAGTCTGTACTGCATTTTGGGAACTGTTCTCGAGGATAGAGATATAGCATTTAATGCAGACATTGTACCTATCTGCTGGCATGTGTGAGGGGTTTTTAGACTGCTACTATTGCTGATATAAGTGTAGTGCTTTTTGCTGTAAGATTGCATTTGTAAAGTTCAGATTTGACTCAGATTTAATAAATAAAGAAGATCTCTCTCTCAAGGGTTTTCCCCATCTTGGGGTTTTTTGCCCTGGTCATTGGACCTAAAATTCAGTGTTCATAATTTGATTAGTGACTGTTTTAGTTCTGCCCTGGTGTTTATTATTCAAGTTAAAATTCGAAGTGTTGATCAGTTAACTCAGAAGAATTTTAAACCCTAGTTGAGCTAAGTGTTTGGTTAAATGTGTGTATGAAGAAACAGTGATTTTAAACAAAACTTCTTCACTAAATATTAATTTGAAGATTGTAGCAAGTTAGAAGCATTTATTTCCATTATTGCTTAGTGGTTTGGCCTCCTCAATGATCCAGATGACCATCCTCAGTCTAACCATCTCTAACCACTTCAAGACAATCTTTTATAATCAGCCAAGACTCTAAACCCTTGTCACAATTCATTTTGAAGGTAACTTGCACCATTTATTTCCATTCTACAGAGTTACCTTGTTAAACATTTTGCTTAGGGGATATTTTCATCATATAAACTTAGAACCCCTTAGCATTGCCCATAGTGTACCATATTTCATCCCTTTTAATCCTCTCAAGCACACTTTTTCCTCAAAAATCAGTCAAGCAAGTACTGTGACAAAGCTGGTATCTTCTGGCAAGTACCCGGAAGGGTTTGACTTGGGACACCTCCCGTGGTTAGTCCAAGTCTGCTTAGCTGGATTTGAAAACCTAAAGAGAGAGGACCTTACCCGTGTAGCACTTGGGGTATCGTCCTAAGGTTTTAACAGTTTAGCAGCCAATTAATCCTTGCAACCCCAAGGCTGCTAGGTTGTGCAACAAGTTCCATACAAGATTCCCAACCTATCAATTATGCCTACAAATATGCAAATATGCCTCGGGGAATGTGAACATGCATCAAAAGTAACCATAAAGAAGAATTATGCCTCCAAAAGTGTGACAGTGCTCCATTTACTCCAACACCTTGCAAAATCTAGTGGTAACAAGTGCCATCAGCTTGGTCCAATGCTTAATGCACAATGGGCATCTTCTAATGCTAAGAACCATTGGATCAAGGGATTGCATAGCGTGTGGTTGGTGTGGGTATCATACAAGATCGTAGTGGTTGTTTGGCTGGTGATTTATTAGGGCCTTAGTTCAAAGGCCCACCAATCTAAGAGTGGCCTCTCAGATGGGCTTTGCCCTTCCTGGCTGGTGATTTATTAGGGCCTTAGTTCAAAGGCCCACCAATCTAAGAGTGGCCTCTCAGATGGGCTTTGCCCTTCCTGTTTTAGGGCAAAAACGGTGAAGCATTTATTTTAAGATTGTCAATTGTCCAGGTTGTGCTGGGAACATGTTCATACAGATCTGTCCGCTATTCTTCAAGGGCAATTAAAATGGCACACAGTTTTGTTCAGTGACTCCGGATCAGTGATCCGCTCTTCTCTTAGTGGTATTTGGCAATTCTTGAGAATTTTTGCCTTGTTTATCTCTAAAATCTTTGGTGCAAGTATGTTTTTGAGAACAATGTTAGGTCTCTGTCTGCCTTTTTCCTTTTATGGAGGGAAGAGGTACATATGCAGCTCCTGGCAAAAGGGGTTTTGTTGATCAAGTACACCAAATTGTTAGACTCCGGTGCCTGTTCAAATTTTATTGTTGTTTTTGCTGCTCTAAGGAAGAAAATGTAAATACCATTGTATATACCCTTCCACTTTTTGTTTTATCTTGTTATAATTTTTTTTTGTAAATATTAAAAAGTATTTTTCAATAAAAAAATGTTTAGCAGCACTAATATTTTTCTCTAAGAAAGGGGATATTAAGCAAAATGAAGAGCATGAAAAGGACATGGTATACCGTATAACATCTACAATTCTAACTAAACCAACATGTACAACAGGCACAGGCAACTTAATTTGTCCTAGCTATGAGACAATAACCCCAGCTCACAAAGCCAACAGATAATCACTGTTAAGCAAAACAGAACCACATTATAGGTCTCTGTTTATCATTGATAGGTATATATGTGAGAACAGCATAGAATGTGCCATTCACCTTTTCCAGCCCTGCATATAACAGCTCTTGAATCCCCAACATTTGCAACCAGCAATCGATCCCCTACAAGAACTGCAGTTGATGCAGTGGACCCAGCATCTCTGTGTTGACTATTTTCTGTATTGAGAAATTCCTTGTCTGTTTGTTTGTATGCATCGGCTGCAAAGTCAAAAGAAAGAATTAAAGACACATACAATGGGATAACTGTAGGCTTGTGAAACTTAGAAATGAAGGATTCCAATAAATTACCTATTGCCAGCTTTGTATCACTAATAAATTTTGGGTGGCTTATCAAATTAGCAAAAAGTTTCTGTTTCACGTATTCTGCAGCTCGAGCACCACCATGGCCTGAATCCAAATGTCCTCTAATCAGCTCAACGGAGTAACATCATAAGAAAAAAAACTAATCATCATCAACAAACCTTAATCAAAAAGAATTCTTATTTAGATATATATTATAAACTTATGTAACCATCAAAGGAACTGAATGAAATCTCAGTTCATCAATTTTGTTTAGATATAAAAATCCTAATGGAAAACTGAAAAACAGGAAGTTAAGCCCAAAGAAAGGCTATTATGTCTATAATACTACTGTCCGAACAGGTATCATATGTTATTTGCAACATACCATAAAAGATTCCATTCAAAAAAATGAAAGAAAATAAATAAACATTTCAAGTAAGCTTATGCCCTGCTGTTAGAGGACAGAAAATAGGCAATCGTAAGATTGGCCATAGATCATGGAATCCCCCCTAGAGGATGGATAAAGTACAATTTGGATGGATCCTCCAAAGGTAAACTGGGCATAGCTGGGGTAAGGGAAGTCTTCAGGGATCATGAAGGGAACATTGTAGGAATAACCTGCCAATTCCTAGGTTAAAAATCAAACATGTATAGGGAATCGGACACATTGATATGCCAATAAAAGAAAGCTTAAAACAAGGCTTCAATAACATCGACTTTGAGTGCAGCTCAAAGTTATAATAGACTACCTCAATAGGAAGATACAAAACCCATCCTAAGAATTTGTAATCAACATCCCATGGATCATGACAGCCTTAGAGAATTGTAAAGGATACAAATTCGCCCATGTTAAAAGAAACTCAAATCAGGAGTAGACCAGCTAGCTAACAGAGGTATCTCCAGGAAAGAAGACAAATTTATGAAATCGGATAACCTTGCAAAAAAACTGGTAGGGGAATTTAGATCTTATTCTAACCCCCAAGGACCATGATCCCCACGATTCATCTTCTAGAACCCTTTGCATAAGTGTCTCAAAAGGTCTTCCATTTCTAACACTCATTATTCCATCATAAATGTTTTTCCCTGATTTATCCTCAAGCGTGCCAGCAGATATCAAAGGCCATTCCAAAGCTGGCAGTACGATACACTGGTACTGGACTCTGGAGCTTCTCAACAAAAGTGATGCCAATTAAATGTAGTCATTGTCAATTTAACCGTGAAGAACCCAGTCCTCCACTACCTTTCTCACACAAGCCCTATTGTCTGTCTGCTCTACATAAAAGTCCAGTATCACACAATGGCCGAATCCTCGATTCACAGATGAAGAGGGAGACCAAGAATGTACATTCGCACTGCAGAAGCTCAAAACCAGCCAGCTGTAGGAGGGGCTCAATCCGCAAACTCCTTCATAAAGCAAGAATTTCAGGGAGCAATAAAAGGCCATGGCCTCCATACTCCTACCTTTCTAGCCAAGTCTCCAATTAAAGAATCCTTGACACTGAATGATCAGGAAAATCTTGTGAAGGACAAAGAAGAGGCACTGTCTCTCTAGCAGACAGCATTTGAACAGGGAGTAACAATTCCCTGGACCAACTGCTGCCAACTGTTATAAGCCTCAACATAAATTATTTGTGGAAAGTGGATGAATTCTTCAAAAAGCTGGTCATCCTCAATTTGGAAACCCTGGTAGAGGACGTGCTAAGCCTCCACCCACCACCCACCAGTCAACATCAAGGAAAAATATGTTCCAGTCCAATTTAGTAAAGTGGTGCCTGGAAATATACTTTGATGGTTTCATAACTACTGATGCAAACTTCTTTCTCCCTCTCTCTGTCAATTTGGTATCATCATGGTCTGATTTTTAGATTTTGGTCCTGGTAAATAAAGTCTTTGTAATAGCTATGAAAGCCAAGTCTTGTATTTCTCAGCTAGACGAACAGTATTCTGTAGTGGCTGGCAGCATACCACCACTTTTAGATGTACTTGGAACTCTCTCCAGAGAGAATTATATATAAGCAAATAACTTTTTTCATCCAAAAAAAAAGTAGATGTTATGCCTGAGAAAAGCTATTAAATCTATAATGCCACTCTCTGGACAAGAAGGCACATGTTATTTGCAACATACCGTCAAAGACTCCAAACAAGCCAACTATTTGACCATCAACCTCACAAATCTGTGTATCAAAAAAGTCTTCCATTGAAGATCTTTTCCCCGGTGAGCTTGCATATCCATAGCTGAACTTCTGATTCTGACTGCCAAAATGAAACTAAGTATTAAAAAATATTGCAGGAAGATACCTAATCAGATCTCCAACAAATAATGAAATTTCACCTAATTGTCTAACTGCTATGAATGACAAATAATGAAATGGAATGAATTAAAACAAGCATGGCACAGGGTCGGAAAGATTCCTTCACTGCTGTACTTGTTTCTACACTCGTAATTTATCTGATACCTCCAAACCAGATGATTAATTTTTCATTGCATGTCTTTGAAACAGTAGTTGAACCTACTTAAATAGAAGTTTCAAAATCTTTCAATCAAGATACAGAAAAAGAGGTCCTCTTTGGAGAGATAATATGCAACCTAAATTTTCTGAATACACAAAAAAGAAATGGATATCAGAGACGGTAAAAACCTGACACCGCCACCACTGACAGGATTGCTGACGGACTGTGGATCCCTAGAAGAAAATATAGAACTAAGATAACTCATGATATTTTTATGAGATGGAAGCCTTGTGGCATGTCAGACTGTTTCAGCTTTTATGCAAGCAGTAATTTGTGTTTCTTTATAACACCAGCTGACTACCCAGTGTGAAGATATCAATATTTCAGTCCAAATTTTCGAGTGCCAATTTCATTATATGCTTAGCCCTGGATGAAGTTCCACAGGTGGTACTGAAGTCCATACACAAAATCAGTGCCTTGAATTTGCAGTCTATTGTTTTTAAATACTTCCAATCCGTTTTTTAGAATGAACGATGGCTTGAGCTGAAACTTAATACACAATGAGGCACCTGCACAAGATTTAAACTGTAAGTTGGAAGCAAACTGTTTACCACAATGCTAGACTACTTCATCAATGCACAATATATTACTTGAATGAGATCAAAAGACTAGCTTAGAAGTGAAATGTGTGAGAAACAAAATTTGTTCTCATGGAAAATATTTATATACAGCATCCAATGGTCAGAAAATAATAAATAATAACCAACTAAAAAGACTAAATGAGTTGTAAATTGGAGTTTTCTATAAATTCATACTTGACTGGTGTCACATGGGTTTCTTTTGCAGGATACTAAGGGATTTAATCTTACACCTTGGTATAAGCCCAAATCCAATCTTAACAGAGTGCAACATGAATAGCAAGGTGCAAGCATCAAGTGTTTCTGAATTTATTGTGTCAGTCCGCTAAGTATAAACAAAGAGGAGCAATATGCCTGAATCTAATATGCACATGAAGATTGAGATATAACTACTTACTTACCCACATTTCTTGTATTCGGCAAGTCTGAAGGTTATCAAAAGTTCCTTTACTTTACTGCTCCATCCATGCTGGAAAAAAAACTCTACAGCATGAGGGGAATCAATAGTTTTGCTACAGGGTATGAGGTTTGCCATCTTAAAAAATTTGCAAACGACCACAAACACATTATCATGCTTCCACTGAGTGGTAGACAAATCACTGAAAATTTTCATGGATATGGATTCCCTAGGCCTAGAGGAGACAATAAAATATTGGCACAACCCAAGCCTCCTATTAGAATGCTCGCTTTGGTTGCAATGTGAACACCTTCACTTCCTCATGCTGCCAGATGGAAGGCCAAAAGAAGTACCTTTGTAGGTGTAACAGAGTTTTAGGAACAGCAAAATATCTCCTGTTGGTTGAAGAATGGACCTCCTTGATAAGAAGGAAGTGAGTTAAGCCAACAAGTACACAAAACCTATTTAGTTTTTACAGGATACCCTCCCTGCCTGTTTAGTTGAAGAAGTGGGTCAGATTGATCACTATGGGTTGTTAGACAAATTCCAAGATAAGATCAAAGGATAAGTGGAGTATTGATCTCTCTATTCCTCATAGCACATACGTCTCACATCTATAATGGCAAGGGGTCAACCACTATTGGATCTAACTTTCTTGTATTTGATGATGTTGTAAATCCACAGAATGTATAAAACCCATTTGAGATGACTTTGTTCCTAAATCTTAGGTTGTGAATTCATGGGCTGATGATAAATATGTAGGATAGTTTTCCTACCAAGGATGTAGTGTTCCCATTGCTTTAATGCTTATATAGCACATAGAACTCCTTGGCCTCAGTGTTGTAGTTATGCTTGGCCTAGGACAAGGTCCCCAAATGGTATACTATTAGACGTCCCTTTGACCTACGAACATCTCTATCAATTTCAAAATGCTATTGTGAATCTAGGAGGGCAAACCCTACAGTACATAATAAGGTAAAATAATTTTATTAATGTCCAATGAATGACCACTGAAGTAGGTCAAAGGGACTGTAGGGTACAAATTGATGTCAATAGCAAGTGGGAGCAGTCAAATGGCTCCTATGAAAAGCAAGATGCAGAAAGTAAAGTATGGCTCTAATCTAAATCACATAAAACCAGTGTTCCACGAGGACACGTCCCGCAGGGTCGAGGACGCGTTTCCATGTTTCCTGCGTCCCGGGGACTTGGGGACTCCTGGGCGAAACTTTATCTCCCCAACCATGCCCCTGGGAATTTTTTTTTAATGTTTTCCCATTATTTTCACATTTTACAATTCCTACTTGGTATTACTTAGAAAATAAACCGATATATTTAGTATTTACATTGCACAATCATTAATATACATCAAATGAATTATTATTTTTGATATTTTATTTTATTTTTATAATTTTAGAGACGTCCCCACGTCCCCCCCGAATATCCCTAAATTTGGGGGTCGTCTCCATGCGTCTCGAATGTGCGTTTCCCCGCTCCCACATCCCCCCGTCCCGGAAACTTGGGGGAACATTGCATAAAACCAACTCTAAAGATGTGGAGTAGAACAAGCTAGCCATGGTCTGTTGGAACCATCTATCCTAACATCCAAAGCCAAATGAAGGAATCTCAACATAGAAGTATGTTTGGAGGAAGACCTAGAAGAGGAGTTGGACTGTGTAATGTGTTGTTGCCTGGAGGAGGGGGCTCATCTCTGCAGTCTAGATGTTGGTATGGGACCAAGGTTGGCAATCTCGTTGGGTTCTCATGGAAGTGAAAGTGGACGTTGTCCTTTGGGTCCTCACAGATCTGAGTTCGAAGACAAGATCGCTATTTGCCTACCTCTTAATACCCCTAGTAGATGGGAGCATCATGAAAAAGGAAGCAATCTATTGAGTGGGAGTTAGTCCAAGATGTGGATGCAGCTTTAAGATGAGGGAGTAGAGTCAAAGTACCTCCTACAAGCATAAGGCCAAGCATCTTTGGCCGAGATGCCTTAAGAAAAAAGCCAAAGTTTGAAGCTCCCTGAAAAGACAATGGAACCGCCCTCAAATCCCTTCATAAATAGGGCAACAAAAAATGAAGTGCTTTTTCAAACTCAACCTCTTGGAGATGGCACACGTAGCAAATCCTGTCTAATTGATCAATCTGGTGATCCATCTCCACCCTAAGTCTTTGAGAGCCTACCCTGAATTAGCCCAAGGTCGAAGACCGCCACATCCAAACAATGAGAGAAGCCTAAAGAGTTGGCTAAGGCAATGGACTCTAATGAACAATAGACCAAGTATGAATAATGATCATATCCCTTTGTCGAATCAGCAAAGCTTTGAATGCGATGTAGGCGTGAGATAAGGCTGAATACAATCTCAAACAGAAAGGGTCAAGCACCAAATTCCACAAGTATCATGGGTTGGGGGATTGTATGCTTGCATCTGATGATGCAATGAAGGAGGAAGGTCTATACCAAGGTTACTTGGAAGCGGAAGCGGAAGCGGGAAGCGGGTGCGGAAGCGGAAGCAGGAAGCGCCTTTTTCAAAAGAATCCGGTTAGGAAGCGTTTTTGGAAGCGTTTTTTTTTAAATATATATTTTTATATATTTTGATAACAAAAGCACCTAGAACATTGAATTAGTTATGAAAAGCATAAAAACATGATATAAACCATGGTCCATATTCATAATACCATATAACATCATTAATCAATCATCAATGATTCAATCATCTAGTAGTGAATTCGTCAACCATAGGTCCAATATCCAGATTCCATATTACATAACATCAACATTTAAGCTTCAAATTTTAACATCAACCATGAAATGAAAGTTGAATCAATTCAATTTCACGAAGCATCATAATCATTGATTCATTACCAATAATGCAAAGTTGAAAACATTGAACTTCAAAAGTAGGTTCAACTTCAAACTTCAAACTTGAATTGCCATGTAATGTTTACAAAATGTCAAAATATACCATAATAAGTCATAACTATAAAAGAGTCAATGTTCTAGAAAATGTAAGGTACTGTAAACAAGAAAAAACAAGAAAAAATCTAATGTTTCCTCTTGCCACGAGAAATTTCTAATTTCTTTTCCCGTGGCCTATGAACAATGGGAATTGTATCATCTCCCCCTGTAGCTCGTGAAGCTAGAGCTGCTGAACCACGTCCAACACCTGCACGCCCCCCACTCACTGATGCGAATGGAGGTCATGAACCTGAAGGCAAAGCTTGTGCATCGGATGGGAACAAGCTACAAGTTGGCGGTGGCATTGCTAATGCTGCTACTAGGTCATCTTCCTCGCCCAAAAGCTCTTGCTCCAAGCGCTCTAAAGTTAAGGATCCATCCTCCAAGTTATGCTCCTCCGGATTGTTGTCCCAAGTGACATATGATCTATCAGTTTTGGCCCGCTCACAGTAATGACTCAACAACCTCAAGTTGTAATGTACATAAACCAAGCTTTCTGCCTGGTTTTCATTTAATCTGTTTCTTTTCACGGAGTGTATGAAGCTATAGGTGCTCCAACACCTTTCTGCAGAGGAACTGTTAACCACCTGTGAAAGCACTCTCATTGCCATTTTATACAAGCGCGGGCATGGTGAGCCATACATGGTCCACCATTCCATAGAAGACACCCTATCTCGATCTCTTTTTGCATGCAAAGTACCAAACGGACCAAGCTCACTAAGGTATTTGTTTAATTCACTGCGCAAATAGTCACATTCATTGGGATCACTGACCAACTTATCTATAATAGTCATGTACCCAACCTGTACCTCTGAATCTGTGTGAGGTTTTTTCCTTTCCATACCCCCAGGTGCTGGTTTGGCCAACCAAGATGGAGAACAA
>LPNX010696658.1:83568-148614 GCA_001517045.1 Pseudotsuga menziesii | reverse complement strand
AGCGTTTTTTAGACAGAGGAATCGCGATTCCTAAAAAGATTCCGGGACGGAATCGTTTTAGGAATCGCGATTCCTAGTCGATTCCTAGGCGATTCCCTTGGAATCGTGATTCTGGAGCGGGTTCGAAGGGGGGGGGGCGATTCCCCGCAACCCTGGTCTATACTCCCCGTTGAGGCTCGATCAAACTCTAGCAAACAAGGACCCCAAACCTAAGAACCATAGAGCACTATGTGCCAGACAATGGTGTCCATGAAAGACATCTTGGATGATATATCCTAGAAATGGTTCTAGAAATATTGTCTCTCGAGTAGGGCTAAAGATCCATAGCCTTTGTTGACTTGAGGCTTAAGAGAATGTCGCAGACTAAAACGAGGTCCCGTAAACTATACCCTCGAATAAGTATAGGAGCTAGTGATTGCAATCTCCTTCCCTCTAAAGAAGAAATGGTGATCCAAGAGGGTTTTCTTTGGCCCATTGAAGAACATGACCTTGGTTTTGCCTAGGTTGACCATCAGCTAACAAACTTCACAAAAAACGTTAGCATTTTGTAGCTCGGAGGTATTCTTGCATCAGGTGCCTAGGTGCAGAGGTCCGAGGTGATGTGAAGTCTCATTTTATGTCATTAAGTGACTTTATTGATGTACATTTATTAAAGTACATTTTTATTTGACTTTATGATTTAAAAGTGAGTTGCACTTTATTATGTTTATAACTGACTTTAAGTCATAAAGTGTACTTTTATAATATTTAGGGAAAAGTGACTTTTCGAAAAGAAAAGATTTAGTAGATAGTTCACTTAGGAAACTTAAGTGAACTTGAGATTAGATCCTGGGCATAGATCTTGAGATCAAGATTTGATCTCAACCGTGGAATTCAAAAAGTCAAGTAAGTTAACCTATGAGGGAAATAAAAGAGACATGAGACTTCATTTGCATGCATCCAAGAAGAGAATTATTGGAGAGAGGCAAGATCCTCAAGGTGGCTCAAATTCCAAGAAGAGAGTCTTTGAAGAATATGAGTGACACAAATTCCAACAGAGGGTTTTCAAGAGTAGAGCTGAGCAAGAGAATTGCAAGGCACACATTCTAAGGAAAATGACATTTGAGTTAATGTTGTCCATGTAGCAGTGAAAGAGCCACATCTTTCAAGGTGAAAAGAGGGCATGCATCCCAAGAAAGAGTACAGCAATAAATGCAGTCATACTGTACAAATTTGTGAGGGTCGTACAGCATTATTCCTTGCTGGTCGTACAGCAGTCTTGTGCACAGATCGAGGACAGAGTCTAGCACAGTTTTGAAGTGATCTTCTGCTGGTCCCTGGAGAAGAATATGTACAGTCCCAATCATCACCTACAGGAAGTCTGCACAAAAATCAAGAATTATTAGTACAACATTTATTGTTGTAAGTGTGGCACAATTTTCGAGAGGGCTGAGGCACAGTTTCCAAGATAAGTTGATGAAATTTTTGTTGGTACGAGTCAGTTGTAATATTTCCTCTTTGAGCTCTAAAGAAAAAATAAAACTCTTTCTTACTGGTTTTCCCCAAGTGTGGGGTTTTTCCAGGGTCTATTTTGACCCAAAATCCTATGTGTTATTTGCACTTACAGTATGCTGATATCTTTTGTTTTTACCGCTGCAAATTACATTTATGAATAGTATATCAGCCTCATAATAAGTTTAATAGTTTATTTATGCTTGGGTGAAGTATAATGTGGTTGGCCTATCTTCATTAGCTAATATCAGTGGTTCATAAACTGTTTGACAAAATGTTTCTATGGCTGTGAGTGAACAGTAGCTTGAATTTTCTTTGTTTTTCATCATGGTATCAGAGCTAGGACTTTGATTTTCAGTGGATTGTTGGAGCAGCAGAGAGTGCAAGTGATTGGCACGAGAAGTGTTGGTTTAGTACAGCTCTATGTGCAAGAGAATTGCTGAGTGTAATAGCTAAGAAGTGAGTTTTTACACAGATGAGCAGAGATTGCTTTGTTTTAACAATTTGTGTACTTCATACTCTCAGATAAACGGCCACCGGGTTAAGGTTGGATGATAGACTAGATGGAGCAAAGAATTCTGTTCCATGGAAGGCTAGGATAGTGCTTATTTTGGAGGAAAATGAACTTTGGAGTGAAGTGGTGCATAGCACGCAAGAAAATCCAATTCAAGTTCATGCTCCCACCGATGCACAAGCACTAACAACCTTCAACAAAAAGGACATCAAGGCTAGGTGGATCATCCTTGATGCGGTAAAGGACCATGTAATCCCACATATCTCAGGTAAAGACTGTGCATTTAGATGTGGGATGCCTTAACCAACCCATACTAGAGATCAAATGAGAACCGAAAGATGGTTTTGAAGCAAATACTGAGAGACACCAAAATGACCCAAGACCGAGAATGTTTCTTCTTACCTGACCCGCATTTCACAGGTTCGTGATGAGTTGGGTGTTGTTGGCGAGAAGGTGGATGATGCAGAGTTGGTGAGAGTAGCCTTGAATGGTTTCTCTCAACCTTGGCATGATTTTGTACATGCAACTGTAGCGAGAGAGAATTTGCCTTCATGGGCTAGACTTTGGGATGACTTCACTCAAAAGGAGCTGAGATCTAGCTCCACTTCCACAAATCAGCAGAAAGAAGCTAATGAAGAGAATGTGGCTCTTGCAGCTAAGGGCAGGAAGAAGAAAGGTCATTCGACAATGGAGCCAAGTCTGAGAAAGATATGAGCAAAGTGAGATGCTTTGCTTGCCAGGCCATGGACACTATGTTGGGCAGTGTCCTCACAAGAAGAAGAACAAGAAGAAAGAAGAGTTTGAGGCTGCCACTTCAGCTAAAGTGGAAGAATTTGCAATGAAGTTCGAGGAGTTCGAGAAGGAGTTCTCGCTAGTCTCAATTCTTTCAGGCAGCATCGTGGCCGAGTGTGAGGACAATGGAGCATGGTACATTGATGGCGGAGCAGCACGCAATATGACAAGGACACGAGCTATGTTCCTGGAGTTGACAGAGATGGACAGATTTATGCTTACTAAGGATGGGTATACCGACACCCATGGGGTAAAGGGAGTTGGAAGAGACTTATTCCAACTTGAGTCAGGTGGTTATCTGCAGATTGGCAGTGTGTTGTCTGTCCCAGCGCTGAAAAGGAACTTGCTCTCACTATCAACTCTAGAAGATGACAGATATGCAGTCCTTCATGTGCAAGGACGAGTTATTATTTATCCAGTGAGTGAGGGCGTGGATGCAACACAAGCGATTGGCACTCAAGAGGGCCAGGTATACAAGTTGAGAGGACAACTTATAGATGATGAGTCTAGTGGGAGGTCAATCTCAGTGGCAGCAATGATTGCAACTAGTATAGAGGATTCTTGCAGCTCAGTGAGGAGACAGAGTTGGTATGAGATGACCCTAGAGGATGAGTAGTAGAGTGAGCAAAACTCTCAGTTAAGAGTGGTTTGGCACACACCTTTCGTTGTTGATCCAATACCAGCATCTGAGGAGCTTTCAAATCTAGAGGGAGAAGCTTCAACAGTAGGAGGGAGTAGACTGGAGAGTAATCCAGGTGGAGCTGATGCCAACAGTACCTCCCTCGCTAAGAAGGAGTGTTAGCATTTTGTATCTCGAAGGTACTCCTGCATCAAATGCCTAGGTGCAAGAGTCCGAGGTGATGTGAAGTCTCATTTTATGTCATTAAGTTGCTTTATTAATGTGCATTTATTAAAGTACCTTTTTGATGTGACTTTATGATTTAAAAGTGAGTTGCACTTTATTGTGTTTATAAAGTGACTTTAAGTCATAATGTGTACTTTTATAATATTTAAGGAAAAGTGACTTTTCGAAAAGAAAAGATTTAGTGTATAGTTCACTTAGGAAACTTAAGTGAACTTGAGATTAGATCCTAGCCATAGATCTTGAGATCAAGATTTGATCTCAACCGTGGAACTCGAAAAGTCAAGTAAGATACCCTAATGAGGGAAATAAAAGAGAAATGAGACTTCATTTGCATGCATCCAAGAAGAGAATTTTTGGAGAGGCACGATTCTCAAGGTGGCTCAAATTCCAAGAAGAGGGTCTTTGAAGAATGGGAGTGACACAAATTCCAAGAGAAGGTTTTTGAGAGTGGAGCTGAGCAAGAGAATTGCAAGGCATGCATTCCAAGGAAAATGACAGCTGAGTTATTGCTATCCATACAACAATGAAAGGGGTGCATTTTTCAAGGTGAAAAGAAAGCATGCCTCCCAAGAAAGAGTACAACAATAAATGCAGTTGTACTATACATATTTGTGAGTGTTGTACAACATTATCTCCTTTTGGCCGTATAGCAGTCGTGTGCACAGAAATCGAGGAAAGAATCTAGTACAACAATAAATGCAGTTGTACTATACATATTTGTGAGTGTTGTACAACATTATCTCCTTTTGGCCGTATAGCAGTCGTGTGCACAGAAATCGAGGAAAGAATCTAGCACCATTTTGAAGTGGTTTTCTGCTAGAGAAGAAACCGTATAGTCCTAGTCATCACCTACAGAAGTCTGCACAAAAATCAAGAACTATTAGTACAACATTTATTGTTGTAAGTGTGGCGCAGTTTTCGATAGGGCTGAGGCACAGTTTCCAAGATAAGTTGATGAATTTTTTGTTGGTATGAGTCTGCTGTAATATTTTCCTCTTTGAGCTCTGAAGAATAATAAACTCTCTTACTGGTTTTCCCCAAGTGTGGGGTTTTTCCAAGGTCTATTTTGACCAAAAATCCCATGTGTTATTTGCATTTACAATCTGCTGATATCTTTTGTTTTTCCTGCTGCAAATTACATTTATGAACAGTATATCAGCCTCAGAATAAGTTTATTTATGCTTGGGTGAAGTATAATGTGGTTGGCTTATCTTCATTAGCTGATATCAGTGGTTCATAAACTGTTTGACAAAATGTTTCTATGGCTGAGTGCACAATAGCTTGAATTTTCTGTTTTTCATCAGAAAAGGGCTAGGGAATCCTACTATCTCTGCAATCCCTCTGAAGACGAGACCATGAGAACCACATCATCGACAAAAAGCATAATAGAAATCAAAATCTGGAGAAGGCACCCATTGTCGCCCTAGATGTGCTCTTGCAGGAAGCACTCCAACTCATCAATGTAGATCCCAAATAAAGTGGGAGACAAGAGGCGCCCCTGTTTTACTCCAACAGTATTCTTGATAAATTATGATAACTCATGGGTTGTGCAAAGACGAACGAAGAACTGTCTCATAGAGGTGCATGATGGCAGTCAGTAGGGTCTTGAAAATGCCAATGTCTTTGAGCCTCTAGAACAATGTCTCTCTGGGGACAGAGTCAAATGCTTTCCAAAAGTCTACAAAGCAACAATAGACTTTCCAAGAGATATGCCACACCTCCTTAATGATTGCCCAAAGTGTAAGAATGTGATTAATGGTTCTAGTGTGTCAATTAGAATCTCATCTGTCCTCTAGCTCTAAGTTGCCTCCACTTAAGCTCCCTAGAGTATTTCATATGGAGGACTATAACATAGAGTTTTGAGAAAGCGTGCCCAATCATGATCGTTCTATAGTTACTGAGATCTGTACTAGAGCCCAATTTGTGGATCGATTGAATAGTGTGGTGTGATTAAGGTTGCAAGAAAGCTGCACAAACTACATGGTTGAATAAATCACCCAAGTGACAATCCAAGACTTCAAGGCCATGCTTGAAGAGTTCTGCCTAGAACCCTTCCTCGTCAATTGCTTTGTAGGTATTCATCACCCAAACTACCTCTCAAACATCTCGATAAGAGAATAAGTAGCAAGAGGGGAGGGGAGAAGTAATTTGGATTAGGGCTACTGTGGGACATCATAGAGGGAAGAGATCAGGGAGAACATGGATTTTGGATCAAGATTGGACAAGAGATGGTCGTGACAAGGGAAGCCCTCAACTCCCAACTCCTCTACAAAATTTAGAGGCATTTCTTGTGGCAGAGCAGACGACGATAGGAAGTTTTAATATCAAGGTAGGAGGGGTGATCGTGAGTGAAGGAATGCCAAAGCCGAATGTGGAGTCTTACAATACTCATCATACCAGCAATTCATGCGACACGATCTAGATTTAGAGGAAGGGGAGGTGGACTGGGTGGAGTTGTGGTAGATTTTAAGCACAACTTCCCAAATGGTGGAAGAAGATAAGTATATTTGGCAAAGGGAAAGTCAAGGGATGAGAAACGAAACTAGGATGGGAGCATCTGGTTGAAGTGGGAAGTGAAGGTGTCAAGATCCTCCTCGTTAAAGAGGATGGTGGTCAGAGGTGGGCCTAGGTGAGAAAGGAACAGGGGGAAGCGCAAGGGGTTTGTCAACCTAAAGGGAAAAAGAGAGAAGAGCATGGTCAACCATGCGGATGGGAGTTACCTTGAAATGACAAATGGAAGGGAGTGAAAGTTTTTGAATGTTTTCCCAACCCGGTTTCAAGCCTTTAGGCTTCTCTGTATTGTTTAATGCCCAACCCTTTCAATGCATAATTTTTCACAAATTAACCAGAATTAAACACATGTGAAAACTTTTTCTCAACTTCAAACAAACTCATAAATTTTCTTTTCAAACAGGAAAAGTAAAACTCAAAAAATTTCAAACATTTATAGTATATACACATAAAAAATTAAGACACTAGTTTTTGTCCAATGGACCAGGAAAAACCCCGAAGGGAAAACCTGTTTTCAGAGTGAGAGAGCTTTATTAAATTTTCAGACAAAATTTACAACCTCAAAACATCAGTACTTATCTCATTCCCTTCTCGAAATAAGTGCCCAAAACTTCACTGACAGAATGGTATGGACTGCTCATTAAATGCCTCGAAATCTATGCCACACATGTGAAAACCATACGGACTGTACGGCCTACCTGTGTACGGTCTGCTGAAATAAATGACCTCGAAATTTGTGCCTAGTACAATCTGCAATTAATGTTGTACGGACTCTGACAACATCATTAATTGTTGTACGGATTCTTCTCAAAATTTGTGCCAAAAGTATAGTCTAGTACAATACGACCTGCCTTGATTTCTATGCCAATAAATGCTTCAACTTGCCTCGATTGCTGTGCAGGCTTTGTCTGAAAATTAGAATTTTATTGGGAAACGTGCCCACTTCAGAATTCTGGAATTTTCTCTCCTGGTTCAAAATCCCTTCAAACCCTTGCTCTCTCTGAATTCTTCTTCTCTCCCAAAAATCTCTTTTGGAATGAACACAAAATGAATGAACTTTTGCCTTGTCCCTACATTTTTGTTCTTGGTAACTTCCTCTGTCCATCTAACGGTCAAGATTAGATTAGATCAAAGGTTGACATTAAATGCTCCATTAAAAAAATAATTAAATGATATTTAGTGCACTCATATCATTTAATAAAGTTGAGCAACCCCTTTTTCTATTTAATCACTCACTTAACTTTTTAAATGAGAACTTAGGAAAATACCCACTTAACTTTTTAATAAACTCACTTTATGAAAACACAAAAATGACTAAGAGTCACATTTAAGTGTCCTTGTCCACCTCAAGGCAACACTAGGTGGACAAACACTTCCTAGGTAACTTTTCAACATGGAGTAGGTCTTAACTAGAGAGGACATAATCCACCACACTTGCTCCTCCATCGTGAGGTAAACAAGTGAGGAAGTGAGACTATGAGAAGCAGGAGAGGTCGTTTAGGATCGGTAGCTCATGGGTTCTCCAAGCCAAAAAAGGTGCTTGACATACCCTATAGTAGGCCCCAAAGCATCATCAAATAACCAATGAAGTCCAGCTGAATCTGGATCTATCGCCTAAGTGTCGAGCACATCCATTGTGCAGTCGTGGAGAGGAACCTAAAGAGATCTAGTATGGACATTAAAGTCGCCCGGTAGGAAGACCTTCCCCACCATTGAGTATTGAATGATGCCAAAGTACAAATCTATGTAAGGATCTTCATTGAAATCACTGCAAATAGTAAACTGAGATGGGACTAGGGGAAAGTAACAAACTACAATTATAGATATCTCTAGGGAGAGGGGCTAAACCACTAAACCAAATCCACATGAACTTTGCAAACTTGTTTGATGCTATTATAGAAACCCTACCTCAAAGGGAAACTTAGTCAAATAAGCCACCCTACCTAAACCTCCAACCCCACCTAAAGGTCTAGTCTCTTGTCGACAAGTGAATTATGTCTGGGACTGGCCAGATAGGGCTTGCCATGAGTCTCAACAACTGTAATGTTCCGTTTTTATAAAAAGGTAATAACTGAGGACTAATAGCACTAGGAGCATGCAGGCCTTAATTTAATGTTAAAGTCAACATGAAATTAGAATTGCATCCATGCAAAAGTGAAGCGTAAACCCTAAAAGTGACACGCAAACCCTAAAAGTACATGTTATTCTATTTAAGAAGGGTTATTGGACGAAAGAGATATCTATTGTTATTGTTGATTGATTTTGGAGTTTCAAGCAGCAGCACAGCATGCAGCCGATTTTGGAGTTTCGAGCAACAGCACAGCGTGCAGCCGCGGCAGTTGGGGTTGGAGACACTATCTTCAGCTAGCGAGGGTTCGACAGTGAGATATCTGCCCTAGTCTCTTATTGGGATAGATCATCCAGATTTATCCATTGCATCCATCATATACTACAGTATTCAGAGATCCAGCACATTCCGAAGGGTTATTAGCAGATCCACGTTTTGCAGCTAGAAGTAGCAGGGAAAACACAGAAAGATTCGCTAAGACCACAAAACCCAGTCTTTCCTCTGCATGTCAGCTTCCTCTTTCTCAGCAGGCCTATCCTACGTTATGCAATGATTATCAGCCATCAGTTTGCTCACCTAGAGCAGCTATCAGCCAAACAGATCAGTTGGGGGCGTGAGCAGCAGAACTGCTAATCAATTCGCTAGGGCACTTAGAGGTAGCCAAACCTCCGCATGTGCCAAGCCATCTCTCCGGCATCAACAAACGGACAAGCTCAAAAAGTTTTAGCCCAAACAGACCTCTCCTCCTACAAAAACGTCACCTTCAGTCTAGAGGGTTTTTACGGTACTATAGGTGTTGAAATACTGAGAGGGGGGGTGAATCAGTATTTGCCAATAATAAAAAATTTATCTGATCAAAAGCAAGATGCTAATCTCCAATCATAGCAGCATATCATTAACAATCATGAAAATAACAAGATGCACAGTACACAAGATTTTTTTTACGTGGAAACCCAAGTCCTGGGGGTAAAACCACGGAAGCCTTTTAATAATAGTTGTCCAAAAATAACTGGATGATAAGTACAACTGTCTTATTGTATAGACTTCAATTTATCAGCTTCAACTGAAAGGAGGCTACGACCCCCTGTTTTACAGGCTACAACCTGAAGGAAGCTACCACTCCCTAGTTTACCGGCTTCTACCGGAAGGAGGCTACGACCTCCTCTCCTTGCCCCGTCCTACCACCCTGTTAAGTAGAATATTGCCAAACCTGTGGACCTGTCAAATACAAGAACCTGTACTGATGATATGCTGAACCTTTGAACCTGTCACCACCTACACCTGTACTGCTGATATGCTGAACCTTTGAACCTGTCACCACCAACACCTGTGCTGCTGATATGCTGAACCTTTGAACCTGTCACCACCAACACCTGTGCTGCTGATATGTTGAACCTTTGAACCTGTCACCACCAACACCTGTGCTGCTGATATGCTGAACCTTTGAACCTGTCAAACACAACCTGTACTGAACCTGTGAACCTGTATTCTGATCACTGCCTTGCTGTCACGTAAATTTCTGCTCAAGTCATAATAGTCATGCTCAACAAGCTCTCATGACACTCTGCTGTCTAGTATACTGAACATATGAAATTGGGCTATTCAAAAGGAATCTTAACTACAACGGAACCTTTTTCACTTGAATACATCACTTTATAAAATCACAACCTAAAGTGTATTATGTAGTATGTATCATGACTAAGCATTCGTATCATCACTGCTATATCATCTCATATCACTAAATCATCAAAGCTCATCACTGCTATACTTCAAGGAAGATTACAAATTCATAGTGCTGAATACATACTTGTATTATTGCTGCTAAATCATCTCATATCACTGAACATCAAAGCTTATCGCTGCTATAATTTACACAGTCAAGAAAATTACAAATTCATACTGCTGTATACATACCTCTGGAAGCTGATAAAAGTGAACTCTGGATACTGATAAAAGTAAACTATGGATGCTTGTTTTGCTGTAGATGACCCAAGACTTGTTCATTCATGAGCTGTCCAAGTCATTTGTTATTGCTGTGCATTTTCAGAGTGGCTGCCAAAATACACATATGCAAACTCTCTAGTTTTTTTTTTTTTTTAGCAGGACATCATCATGTGCCAACACGCGGTGAGGTGTCCCTGAACAAAGATACACTTCTGGAAATGCCTGAGATGCCAGCACAGCATGCAGTTGAATGCCGTTCTTATACACAGCCGCGCCGAGGAGATTGAGATCATTAAGTTGTTCAAGATGTTACTGAAAATTTCTTGGAAAATTTTGGCTAATCAATTGGCCCTACAAGGTAGGCGATCGAACCCCGCACCAGAAAGAATTAAAGCACTGTAAATATTGTAATTTTCTGGGAGAATAATATTCCTCATCAATTTAAAAACTGGGCGCATTTGAAGCAATCCATCAAAAGACTGAAGAAAACGAAGCCAACCTTCATTGACATCAAACACGATGGCTATGGCTACGGATCGAGAAGAATAAACCCCCGGAATTCGGAACTCGGAACCGACTTACTCAAACTCAAACACCGGACGGAGGAAAACATTGACTAAAACCAGCTCGTTTTCCAGACATGATAATCGCAGGGCTTGTGTTAAGCGAACTTCTCTCAACATACAGGGATGCAAATGGACGGAGAAAGCAGCTTCTGTCAGCTAGACATTAACTGTGATGCCTTGGACAGCAGTGACTATGATCGCTGACATTTTCGGCAGTCGGGTGGGGCGTACGAGACTCAAAAGAGGTTGCTGCTGTAAATTAACCAAAATTTCCACGGCAAAAAAATGATACCTGTATTTTCATCATAAGTCCAGAGCTTATCTCTTAACAAAGAAAGGTATAGCTATATTTATATGGAGAATTAAAATGATCGGTTTCCTTAAATTAGTGAATAAATTTGTCTAAATTTATTTTAGAATGAGCATTTTCCTAAAGTTACTGAGTTATAAGAATTATTAATAAAAAAAATTTGTTTATTAAAGTTTTATTCATTTAAAAACTTTTTAAATGTCAACTTTCCATTTTTAAATGAGTTATTTTTAACATATAATAAAAAGTTATTTTTAAAAAAAATTCTAATAAAAGGTTATTTTTAATAATAAAAAAATTTTAAAAAAAAATTATTTATTAAAATATATAAGTATCTTATTTATTAAAACTTTTTAATATTTGATTTTAATATTAAATTTTTTTAAAAACTTTTGCTAATGTTTTAAGGTTTTATTATTTAAATTGATTAAACCAACTGGGGGGGCTTGACCACTCTTCAAAAAATTCAGGGCTTTTGCCATTGTTCCAAGGGCTCCAAGGGCTTCAGACTTGGGCTTGGGCAAAGTCAAAAGGTCTCCTCATGACACTAACAACCACAAAACAACCACTGACCCTTAAGGGCAGACAAGGGGCACCAGGACTCAACTGAAGTCATCAATGACCAGGCACTGTTGGCATCAATGACAACTTAATCAACAGTAGGGTGGTAACACCGAAAGAAAGGAGCATTATTAGACCACCCATCTGGATCCTTATGCATGCAGCTATCTTTGGAGTCATTATCAGGCAAAATATCAGTGGTAAGTGTTAATTTTTCTCTGCAAAACCCTAACCCTAATTCAGCTATATTTTAGGGTATTTTTGCATGGCGAGTTTGCATGCACAGTTATTTTGCAAATTTGTATGAGATTGAGTGTGCGAGTCAGCACTATCATAGAACATTAGAGAATATCAGTATTTAGGATATTACAATGGTATCAAAGCATGTTCCTGGCCAGCTGTGGGCATGCAAAAGTGTAAATGAATTCAGAAGACACATACAACATTACTTACCCGAGGCAGAGGTTTAGAAACAGTGATAGAGGAGAAGAGGAGTTAGAGGACATAGAGTTGGGGGACAAAGAGTATCAGTTCAGAAAGAATAAAGAAAGAATGGTTGATGATGATAAAACAACTTTCAATAGTCTCATATCAGCCATAAAAGAACTCACTACTAGGTAAAAAGAAATGATGAGTACCTTCAGGCAAATGACAGAGAAAAATGGGCTCACCCCACACAATCCCTTGTTTCCCAATAGTGATACGGTATCCACTAGCAGTAGTAGGGAGCACTTACATACCAACATGCAGAGCCATCCCCATATATACAACAAGCCTTCCCGACCTACCATGCCTCAATTCTTAGATAGTCCAGCTGCAGTGCCTCTAGCACAAGCAAAACCAAAAGAATCCATGAGTGCATATCTGAGAGTATAGAGCTTTAGGAGATGACTTCCATTCAACCATGACCTTTACTGACTTCTGCCACTTTAAAGTAAGAACAAACCTAGAGCTTACAATAGGCCATTCACCCAAAACTATGAGTTACAACACACCGTAGGGAAACTGACTATCCCTACCTTTGAGGGTACCCAAGGTGGCCCAGCCCAAGATTGGGTGCAGAAGTTGGATACATACTTCTAGCTCAACCCCATGATTAAGACAGATGCCATTAAATTGGCTACTTTGCATTTGGATGGAGTAGCTTATGAGTGGTGGTACCACGGGTTAGTGACACTGTGTCACAATACCATCACATCATACCCAGATTTTACACAGAGGCTCATTGAGCGGTTTGATCGAAAGGACCTTGAGGTACACTTTAGAGAGCTGGCACAACTCAAGCAAACAAGTAGTGTAGATGCATTTATTTCAAAGTTTCAGAGGATATCAGTATATGATGAGGATGTGCATGAGGAGATAGCATTAGAGCCATCTTGTGAGTCTAGCGACACAAGCACATTCGCTAGTCGGATTGTGGACAAGTCGTGTGATGAGTTGGAGTTGGTACACTCTTCATCACCTACAACAGGGGCCCAGACAATTATGACAAGCGAAATACATGAGGTACAAGGCAATGAGCATAGCAGTCGAGACAGTGAGCAATCACACAGGTTAGGGAGAGTTTATATAGTCACGAGATAGAGCTTCCAAATGATAGTCACCAAAAGAAGATTGAAGGTGTTAAAGAAAGCATTCTAGCAATGAAACAGAGGACCAAGATACTTCGGAACACCATATTATAACGAGATGTTGAGCTTACAGCTCTTCGAGTTGTATGTGCCGAGTCAGCGGTCAAGGTTTCTAGCATTGAAGAGCAGTTGGATTGCTTGATGGAGCAGCAGAAGAAACATACTATTGCATTTCAAAACAGTCTTCTTCAGAAGTACATAGACAAGGCTTGTGGTAGCTTGAGTCCACATTTGCATAATGGCAGATGGTTTTTACAGGCTAGCCAAGATCGAGAAATTGGGCAGCAATATATGAGCATTCCAGTTGAAATCAGAAGGGCAGAATGTCAGCTTGGTAAGATTATTCCTTGTGATGGTGCTTATGGAACGAGGTCCTTTTCGCGGGTTGGATTGGAGAGAGATTAAGAGTTGGTGTCCTATTGAGTGGGAGATTCTTGGGAAGACATTCCTAGCCAAGGGTATAGTCCCACACGAGCCTTCAAATAGTTGGGATGAAATATGCACAAGTTTGCATTGGGATCCAGGTGGGAGACCTTATGAGGGATGGATACAATGTTTACGGATGGGGTTACTTGGGAGTCTTCAGGATGCTCCTTGTGTCGATACTACGCAAGGTAGCGGTGGATGCATTTTGACCTTTACAATTCTTAGATTGATTTGGGACCTTGGGATTACAGTGACTAACAGTTTAGTGATTGCTAGAGGATGCTTTCAGGAGGTCTCTGGTGATGGTACCGTGCAGTGCAATGTTTTGAGCAAAGGGTGCTACAGATCTCCTAGGATAATTTGGGACCCTGGGATCATCCTCAGATTCAGTTGGTTCAGTTGATTGATTGTGGATTTGCGTTGGCATTGCTTGAGGACAAGCAATCTTTGGCGAGGGAGGATTGTAATGTTCCGTTTTTATAAAAAGGGAATAACTAAGGACTAATAGCACTAGGAGCAGAAAGGTACATCAATTCAGTATTATTAAGTTATCAGTGCAGTAAGAAGGCCATAAGAGTTCATATCATGCGGAGCATGCAAGCCTTATTTTAGTGTTAAAGTCAACATGAAATTAGAATTGCATGCATGCAAAAGTGAAGCGTAAACCCTAAAAGTGACATGCAAACCCTAAAAGTACATGCTATTCTATTTAAGAAGGATTATTGGACCAAAGAGATATCTATTGTTATTGTTGATTGATTTTGGAGTTTCTAGCAGCAACACAACGTGCAGCCGCAGCAGTTGGGGTTGGAGACGCTGTCTTCAGCTAGCGAGGGTTCAACAGTGAGATATCTGCCCTAGTCTCTTATTGGGATAGATCATCCAGGTTTATCCATTGCATCCATCATATACTCCAATTCGGAGATCCAGCACATTCCCCGAAGGGTTATTAGCAGATCCACGTTTTGCAGCTGGAAGTAGCAGGGAAAACACAGAAGGATTCGATGGGACCACAAAACCCAGTCTTTCCTCTGCATGTCAGCTTCCTCTTTCTCAGCAGGCTTATCCTATGGTATGCAGTGATTATCAGCCATCAGTTTGCTCACCTGGAGCAGTTATCAGCCAAACAGATCAGTTGGGGGCGTGAGCAACAGAACTGCTAATCAATTCGCTAGGGCACTTAGAGGCAGCCAAACCTCCGCATGTGCAAGGCCACCTCTCCGACATCAGCAGACGAAAAAGCTCAGAAAGTTTTAGCCCGAACGAACCTCTCCTACAAAAACGTCACCTTCAGTCTGGAGGGTTTTTACGGTACTGCGGGGCGATAACACCGGAGGAAAAGAGCATTATTAGACCACCCATCCGAATCCTTATGCATGCAGCTATCTTTGGAGTCATTATCAGACAAAATATCAATGGTAAGTGTTAATTTCTCTCTGCAAAACCCTAACCCTAATTCAGCGATATTTTAGGGCAATTTTTCATGGCAAGTTTGCATGCACAGTTATTTTGCAAATTTGTATAAGATTGAGTGTGCGAGTCAACACTATCATAGAACATTAGAGTATATCAGTATTTGGGATATTACAACAACACCAAGAGTATCATACATCAATGCTCGACCTAGACCAAAATGATACATTGTTGTTCCAACGCTTCAATGAAATCGTCAAGCAATGTTGCCTCTTCCAATAGGCTAGTCATAAAGAGACCCCAAGTTGAGAGTATCTAGGGAGGGGACTCCCAAATAATGGCTCGAAGATCCCTAATGACAACCCATTTCCCTACCAGTCGTGTTGATGCTACTAGCTCCCTAGCACATTTTAGCTACTCTAGTAAAGAGCATCCTTCAATTTATAAAATGCTTGTTTTGTTTAAAGATTCCACTGAAGGGTTTTCTTTTCCACAAAGTGATGGAGTGTGCAAGCAATACGAGAATTTTTCCAAGAATATCTTCATTTTCACCCACAATTTTTGTTGGTGGAGGAGGTCCAAAATTCTTCGAACATGTTGCACATGATTTGACCAAGTTCTATTGAAAACCAAAATATCATCTAAGTAAACCACCGCGAACTTACCAATATGTGGTCAAAAGATGTCATTGATGATCCTCATGAAAGTGGCGAGGGCAATGGTGAGGCCAAAAGTCATGATAAGCCACTCGTAGAGACCAAAAAAATGTCTTAAAAGTAATCTTCTAAATGTCATTGTGCCCCATATGAACTTGGCAATAGCCTAGAGCAAGGGCCAACTTGGTGAAGTACTCAATCCCCTAAATCTGATCAAGAAGGTCATCAATTTGAGGCAATGGATAGTGGTTCCTAACAATAACCCTGTAATATGAACATATATGCAAAGTCCTCACTCCTCTTGCTCCTTCTTGGGTACCAAGAAAAGAAAACCATAAGGGAATGTGTTGGACCTGATCTTTTCGTCCTTCAAAAATTATGTGATTTGTGTCTCTATCTTGGCATTCACAATAGGTGAGGTGCAGTATACCAGCGTAGATCCAAATCCTAGGCTCTATCAAGTGCCGAGAGGGATCAAATCTCTTCGTAGATATCCATTGATTTGATTCAAACCAAAAGACACATCTTTTTATTTAAGGTCCACATATAATATTTTATTATTAATATTTAATATTATTTATGGCCCACATATAATATTTATTATTATTTTTTATTTTGTTATGAACTAACATTACAACATTTCCCCATACATGGTTTTAAAACCATATGCAAGGCCCTCCTACAACAATGGGTTGTTTAGGAGGCCTTGCACATGGTCTTAAAACCATTTGCAAGGCCCTCCTAAACCATGTACAATAAAACTATGGGTTGTTTAGGAGGCCTTGCACATGGTTTTAAAACCATGTGCAAGGCCCTCCTAAACCATGTACAATAAAACGATGGGTTGTTTAGAAGGCCTTGCACATGGTTTTAAAACCATAAACCATGTGCACATGGTTTTAATGCATGGTTTATGGTTTTAAAACCATGTGCAAGGCCAACATTTTTTATTATTTTGTTAAGTAAAAACATTACAACATCTCCCCCATATTGTGTTTTTTTCCTCACCCATATTTTTTTACGGATAATTAAATTTTTACTTGTTTATTGTTTTGCTAGGTAGGAAGATTACAACATCTCCCCCATATTAGGTTTTTTTCTGGCGGACATTTATTTTGGCCTATAATTAAAAAAATTATTTTTTATTAATAAAAATAACGTTACGTAACGTTACAAGATCTCCCCCATACTGGGCTGTAGAGCACCTCTCGGCGCAACAAGGTAGTTAGAACTTAGGCATGGCAAAACCAAGAACCAAATCAATGGCATGTTGGATTGACTATAGAGGGAAAGCCCCTGCTTTCTACAAATGCATGTGTAAGACTCAAAGATTTGTTATATATCAAAGGGAGGTAAGTTATAGATGTACGTTACATTTGTTGTTTCCCCAAATGGGGTGTCTAGCATGAATGAGGCTCATGTGGCAAGACCAGCAGAGCCCCAAGTGGACAAAAGACAAGATGCTCAGGTGTTAGGAGTTGGAGGCTCGTTAGTCTAGAGAAAAGGTGGCAAGATCACCTACCTTGATCATTAAACAAATTGTCTCGACCATCAAAATAAATGACTGTCAGTACCATTCTGTACTGGAGGTAGATTATAATGCAAGGTTGGAGGGAGGACAAGCACACCAATGGAAAAATGATGGCCATCTTCATTACTCAAGCCTGCAATGAAAGCTCGACATGGCTGGAGCCAAAAGCGATTATGGTGAGCAATTAAATAAAGGAGGACAACGAAGCCAAGTACCTCTAGTTCCGGCTTCGCTCTCACTGGATCAAAAACTTTGTTTGTTGTTTTGTCGTGTTTAGGTATTCAACTCCCTCACTCTTGGTGTTATGGCACCTCGTAATGGAAAGTCCTTCCCTTCTCCTGCTGGGTCAACTCACACGGCAAGGCTACTATGGAAGCAACGAATTTCTACAACACAGAAGTCTCAGAGGAGGAGGAGAAGGCTAAAGTTGTGGTGGAAGCGAAGGTTAAGTTGCTTAGGACCTGCCAGGAAGATGATGAGGTTGAGAGGTACCTTCAAGGGATAATTCCAAACTTGGGTTGCACTAGAACCCGAAATTCTCAATTCTATAGGACTATAGAGCTCTATTGGGACACAAAATCCATGGTATCCCTAGGTATGTTGCCGAAGGACAAAGAATTTCACCACCTAAAGCAACAAATGGAAACCTTAGAGGACCAAAACACCTACCTCCTAAAGGTCGTTACATGGATGGTTGGCCGATTTGGGGGGACCTTCAAACGTCCTTCTGGTAAGCCTCCTCGAGTTGCACCCTCGAAAGTTGCATGCCAAAATGCTGCGAACCAGCCTCCTACCCAAGTTTTGCAATCCCAAGACTAGCATAGTCTTATAGATCTAGATTTTTTATGTTTCAATTTCAAGATATTTTGATTTCTTTCATATCTAGCTTAAGTTTAAACTTTGAAAGATGGCATTTACAACACTTTCAATTGCTCTTTAACCTGGTTTCCCAACGAGGCAAGCATAGTTTTTTGAATCTCAAAATTGTGGATGACTATGGATGACTGTTTAAATTATTTTGATATATAGACCTGCTTTTCCACCTCTGTACATTTTGCCATATAGTAATATAGTTACTCTTACGTACAAAAAAAATTGCATTTATTGTCTTCCTTGATTTGTCAAATAACACAAGTGTCATATACTTGATGAGAGTGACCTACTTGACAATTGGTCATCCAAAAAGTAAAAAAGGGATTAACAAAAGACAAAGTAGAGGTGCACTTGTAGCTCTTACCATCCCTATTTAACATGTAGGTGTTGAAGTATCCATCATACTATGCCCTTCTATAAAAAAGAGATGGTTTGCTTAGAATCATATCAGAGCCGCTGAGGGGAGTGACAACACAATAGACTATGTCATGGAAAGGTCAAATGCAAAATGTGATTGAGCACTTATGAGTGATCAGAGTAGACTGTCTGAACTCCTTGACCCATCCAAGTTGATACAACTTGGAGGAGATGTGATTGGCAACTTCAACTCTACTACCAATTGTTAGGATACGATATTCTTCCAACTTCCACTATCCATAATCAAAGAAGCATGTGTCCTTGGTTTGACAACTTTGAGTGAACAAAGAAGCTTCATTACTACCTATATGCTTCTAGCCATCAAAACCAGGTGCAAATTTTCAAAAGATGGTTCGTAACATCTCATATTGACATCTCTAGAATGTTGTAGTTTCTCAAATAGGAGGGCCTGGGCCTTATTAGTGACCTTGGTCGAACAAACCTTGCAATCATCATCAAAATGTCCATACTCATTGTGGTATGAGCACTACTCATTTCTTGTGTCCCAAAGGCTAATGAAGTACTGAGAGAGCATGTATTCTTACCATCATGACTAAGTTGCCCCTTGGAAGTAGCAAAAGATTGAGCAGATTGGGAAAATCTATTTTTCATGATGGGATTAGCTTATTGTAGCTTGGCTTTTATTTTTTAAACAAGATGTAAGGTGTGCTCCTTTGATGTAGTAGGGAAGAGTTCCAATTTCTTTCAAAGGTAGGGCAATTTGCAATAAACCAAGGGTCAACTAGAATAGATAAACCTTATCCTTGGACATATTAAGTATTGAGAAGGGTCAAAATAAACCGATGTGAAAATCTCTCGTTGCTTAAAAGAGCCATGCTTAATATGGATCTATGTTAGTTTTTGTTAGATGGCTCTTCTTCTCTCTTAATATTTGAGGACGAATGTCGACTTATTTTTTCATTTAGTTTATTAATGTTACAACTATGACAATTGTTAAAGTTAGTGCAGCTGTGAGACCCATTCTCGAGGAGGATGGTACCCTAATCAGTTAACTAGGGTAGAGTAAGACCCTAGAAGGTACCCTAGGGCCCCCAGTAGTCTCCTGGGGTTCTTGGTTTGGGACCAAACAGGTTGATGCCATGGCAAAGTCCCTAGCATGTGGCTATGGCCCCTATATGTCTCTAGGGTATTTTGGTATGGGACCAAACAGTTTCTTGGACACTATGTCCAAGCAGATCCTGCAGGTTGAGGAAGAGACATTCCTGGTCTTGGACCAAGCAGTTCCTATAGGTACACCCCTGGTCAGTTAACCAGATAATGATGTGTGATGTTCTCTCTCCTAAATGGTTATTGCAAGGTTGTTTCTCAAGGGACCGGCCACCCCTTGATGATATCACCTACCACCTAACCCTTAGGAGCAGCAGTGAGGACTAGAGAATCACATCATCATGGGTTGTTTGTCCTCTCTGCTACTGGGTCGTGACCTTCTAGTTGTTGAATTTTAGCATTAGCATGAATACTTAAAAATTTGCAGACTAACTTTAAACAAATGACAAGTGCAGGAAAATAACATTCATCACATCAACACAATGGACACAAGAGTTTTTCACTGGGGAAAGCTTTAAAGGACAAAAACCCCAAAAAGCATTAATAACTCATCTCGTAAATGAGATGACTAAAATTCTTCAAAAAGTTCCACAAACCCCAATAGGGTCAACCACAATACCAAAAGATCAATTTTCCAATTTACATCAAAATGCCCAGTTAGGGCTTTTCCAAAAATTGTGGCTTATGAGTCATGACCCTTTTCTCTCTCCTGCACGAAAAGACTGTCAACTGCCCGAATTTGAACTTGTCCTACCCTGTCTGCCTGTCCGGCCATACACCTGCCCGAACCTCTGCCTTTGCCTGTCTGCCTATTTTTCCTTGCCCGTTGCCCGTGGCCTGCCCTGTCTGCCCGATTTGGGCTCTACTACCCGGATTCCTTACCCGACTGCCCTATTTGGCAGCCCTACTGCTGCCTGAAGACTAGCAGCCTTGGCCCAAGGCCTTATCGAGCTAGCTCGAGGGCCTGTTGAAGGCCCGACAGCCTACGGCTACTACAGGACCCTCACGAGTCTGCCTTCGGGCTGCCCAGAGGGCCTGTTAGGAAACGGCAGCCCTCACAGGCTACCTGAGGGTGCCGTAAGGGCCTTAGCCCTCCTGGGTAGGCCTGCTAGAGGCTGCCCAAAGGGAAAAGCCCTCAAGTGGCTGCCCGTGAGAGAATGGGAGTAGACAGTAAAAGACAGAAGGCTACCCGAACAAGAAAACCAGCTGCCCAATCTGTGAGCGAGCTTACCAAAAATGGGGAGGAAGTTGCCTGGAGAAGTTTTGTGCTGAAGGTGAGGGTTTGATAGAACCCTTAAGACAGAAAAATGGTAGAAACCCTGGCTTAGGGTTTGTCTTCAAGTGGATGATGATGCCCTAGCTAGACTCATCCATGCTAGGGCACAATCATAAACTTTCTTCTTCACCTGTGAGATCGCTTCTGATTTGCAGCAGTACCTGTGAGAGCAAGTGTGTGTGTAATAATGAATTGGATTGATCTTCTTTTATATCCTTGAGTCACCTGTAAGTGGACCAAAATTAGAAAGAACAAAATAATATTACTTTATTCTTTTCTAATTTTCACTTTTACCTTTAGCCTTCCAAAAGGTTCTTTATGTATTTTTTACTTTTACCAAAAGTCCTTATTCCTATGGTCCAAAAGTGCTTATGTATATTTTACTTTTGCTTTTAGCCTTTTTCCAAGTGCCCCTGTGGTCATTTTTTTTTTAAGTAGGGAAATCGGTAACTCGTCGGGATTACCTGGGCTAGGCCCAGGTTCAAAGCCGTCGGCTGCCACTATAAACCCCTAGATATATCCAACAACCCGCAAGCCAAGATATACCAGAAACTTGTGACTCAGCAAGGGCCGAGACGTCCCGAACTCCAATCCCGACAAGGGGCGATAGCCTATCCAGGTGCCCCTGTGGTCATTACCTGTGGTCTTTTAATTCCATTCAAAGTACATCATCATAAACCAAGAGAGTTACTAATGTGTTTATCTCACACTTTGAGTGACACCAAGATCAGGTACTAGGGTATCTCAACTAAGGGTAGCTAAGCCTTGGAGAAGAACGCAAAGCCCATAAATCAAGGGTCAAAGTGTGCCACATGCCTAGATCAAGTCTAGGGATTATAGTGCCTTCCTAGTAACAGACCAGGTGCCTCAGCCATGGGCTGCATAATTTGACCCTAGGTCAAATACTTGGTAACAAACCAAGCGCCTCCATTCTCCAAGAGAATGGCTACTCATAACTAAGTTGAGTCTACCAGTACTAGATTGGTCCACATCATGGTCCCGGACCAGATGTCTACCATTCAACAGAATGGTCACTCAACACAGGGTTGAGTCCCCCCAGGGCAGAGTTGGGTCCATATCATAATCAAGGACTAGATATCATCATTCAACAGAATGATCACTCAACACCTAGTTGAGTCCACACCGTGGTCCCAGACCAGGTGTCCCCATTCTCCTAAGAGAATGGCTCTCGATGCTCCTCAGAAAAATCAACACTAGTGATTGTTTGTCCTCTCTGCTAGGTCGTGTTTAATTTCTTCTTCTTGTTGGACTGTGGACTTATAATAACCATTAAGGTTGGGCCTTGAATTTGTAACGGCCTCTAAAGGTGAGTTGTGACCTATTAGTAATCTCTAGGGTTGATCTATGATACATCTCTGCCGAGTTATATTTAATTTCCAGCCTGCTAGGCCGAGCCATGAAGTCTTCTAGGGCTGAGTTGTGTATTGTAATTAGAAGGTGTCTTTGCCTTCATAAGAGTGTTGTTGAAGCCTGAATAAAAGATGAAGTTTCTCTTCATACTGCTTAAAGATTTGAGGTATGTACCCTTACTACTATAACCCTCCTATATCTCTCTCAAGGTACGTCATTTGTTCATCTAGGTGACTTGTCCCTTCGATGACAAGATCTAAACCTAAAAGTATCCGAGTATGAGACTGATCCAACAGCTCCAGATCATCATTATTATTGTTCTTTGATAATTGGTTAGTTAAATTTGCTAGTACTCCTATTACTGCTTTATTTCCTGTACATTCTTATTGTTTTTTTCATCAGTTATAATATTGTAACTGCTTATGTTTTGAACATGGCAATTGGTAAATCATCTCAAGGACCAACTTTAACACAGTGACCATTGGAGTGTTAAAGTTGAAAGAGATGAAAATTATGTTTTGAATTTATTATAACAGTATTGTTCTAGACCTAGTTCTGTTTTAGTTTTGGTTTATGCACTAAAGTATAAAATTTTAAATTGCCTAAAACTTAACCCTAAACTTTAACAACAATCACAACACATGTTACACATCTCATCCACCCTAAGCTATAACAACACCTCACTTAATGCAACCATAGTTTAAATGGATTTATGCTAGTATATTTATTTCTATTAAGGTGAGCATTTTTTCTCTTAACATTAGACGATGGATGTCAACCCTTTTTTCATTTTTGTTTATTAATGTTACGCATCTAACATATGGGACATATCTTCCACTTAGTTTGTAAAAGCAACAAGAGAACAAATTGGACCAAGTCTCCAATTTAAAACAATAAAGGGAGTGAGTGATCAAGTAGAACCAACTCACCTACTGTCACCAAAAATGGGACATGCTTTTTGGGTAACATGGTGCATACCAACAAAGTGATGTGTTTGGATTCATGAAGGGGGCAGCATATGTCTATTGAACACCATGGAGCTAATGAAATCTTATTCCAAGCTAAAAAAAAGTGCAACAACACAGATATTAAAAATATTGTCAAAATACACAACCTCTTCCACTACTTCGTTGATATTAATTTTTTAAATGAAAGAGAAAGACTTTGCATTAGCTTGCATTAGCTTCCACCAACTTCTCACGAATTGCCAAACGAAATTCCAAAGCCAAAGATATGGTCAAATCTCTCATGAAACCGCTTGGAAATGATAGAAATATGGTTTACATGATGGAATAAATTTTTAAAATGTTTTTATTAAGAATTTAATAATAAAAAGGGGTTTTACCCGGATGCAAGTGTCGTCCTGCCTGACTGACAGCGCATCGCGCGTCGGTCTAGGAGTTGGCATCGTGGCACCACGCATACCGAAGGCATTAATACCCCTCTGCAGACCTTCAGTTTTGTTACGCGAGTGGGTGAAGCTATCTCGTCCCAGGCTGGCGACGCTCAAGCCTATACCATCGGCATTCATACTGGTTTTAATGGCTTTGAGGATTAAGCATGTGGGTCTTCCACGAGTACAAAAGGAATGAGATAAGAAGGTGGCCATGGGAGGTGGCGACATCCATTTGCACCCTGTTGTGCATGTTTTCTTCTGGTTTTCTTCTGGTTTTGGTGGTCAGCTCGTTTTGCATCTTATTTGGCCGTTGTTGGTTTTACAATTTCACAATCTCCATTTAACTCAAGTCTCTGGGATGTCCAGGAAAAGGGGGACCCCTCACAGGGGGAGCAATGGCCGCAGCAAGTTGCAATGGGGTCTAAGTGTCACGCCATAGGAGGGCTACAAAGCCAGAATTTCTATGCAGGTCCATGGTTTAATTCACGACTGGGAAGACCGCCTAGTTAACGAGCGGCTCGCCACTAGGCGAGGAGGAGGGGAAATTAATCATTATTGGCTGATAAAAAATATGATGGGGGTTCTTATGGAAGACATGATGGGAAGCTGGAGCTTGGCCTGCAATACGGTTGCTTCTGTCAAGGCCAAAATGACCGACATGGATAACCAGCTCAGTGGGATGGACGCAACCTTTGCCTGGAAATGCCTAGCGACTGAGCAAAGGCATGTCAGAGCCATGGAGGTGGGGTGTGGTAGCGCCACAGGAGGAAGATCGACGAATAGAGGACCGGCTCCAGCTCTGGAAGCTGCAACCAATGTACCTTTTCCTATCCCGTCCACCATTGAACCACTGTTCAAACGTGTGCGGGATAGCGAAGAGCCAAGCAGCCAAATGTCGCCACCACCTGCGTTCATGCCTGTTACTAATTTAGAGGAAGGGGGTGGGCCTATCCCATCCTAGAGGAGGCTCCACCAACCTAATTCAGCCATGTCTCCGGAGACGACGCGACCACTTCCTGGTTCAGACTGTTATGTTAAGTCTTTTTGCCACAAACTATTATTATTTCTTCTGTTAAGTTTTTTGTATAAAGGTAGATCCTATAGATCTATAGATGGCTTAAGGTTTTCTTGGCCCTTAGGGCCACAAGACTTTCTTTGCTCCAATAATGCCAGAAGTTCTTGTAATTTTGAATGGCTAGAGTGGTGGTTTCACCACCTGATACCACCTCAAACCCTCTACCGTTGTGTAAATTTTGATTTTCCTGGTTAATAGAATGTGCAGCTTACAAAAACAAAAAAGAGGTTTTATTATTAAAATTATTAAAAAAGGTTTTTATAAAAGAAAACAAAAACGACGAATTTCTAAGGGAAGATTGAAATATATTTCATAAGTTCTATGGATTACAAACCCCCACCACCAAATTTCACTTTTCACTCACATGGGAGGTTTTCAATGGGGCATTTGACATCCTCACATGGACTACAGAACTCTAAATTCAATTTTGGAAACTAGACTTGAGTTCACATGGAAGATTTGGAGAAGGTGGTTTACTAAGTACTTCCCATGTTTCATATCCCTCCTATCCTAAGTTCAACTCAACCTATGACATGACAATATATAGCATCATCTTAGCAATCATCAATCCCTAGTTGACACATACCCCACTAATGTAAGTTCCACTCAACCTATGGCACAACGACATATAACATCACCTTAGCAATCATCAATCCCTAGTTGACACACGGTTGATCTAGGGGATCTTGAATAACACATGGCAAGTGCACACTGACCTATGTTGACTTAGCACATAATTAGGCATGAGACATGGATGATGCCAAAACACAAGATTATGGTGATATGGCAGCCAAAAATTAGCACAAGGTATCTATGGGGAGGCGTCCATGGAGGCTCCTATTCAACACACCACTAAAACGGGGAATGTTATTTCATATAAATAACTCTAAGATATATCTACATGGTGCATTGGGTATAAAAATCCTCCTCCAATTCCACAGGGTCCAAATCAAAGGGCACATGCTACAAATCTAATGGTGGCTAAATCCTCGACTTCTAAAGGCCATAACTTGGTCTACATGTGTCAGAATCAAGCAAATAAATGTTCATTGGGAATACATTTTCATGGAGAAGAGTCTAGGCATGAATTCATTAGCTAATTACTCCAGTATTACTCCCAGAAATTAAAAGCGCAATCAGCTTCATGGAGGCACAAATTTCGCCTATTTTGTTTGAAGAGTGCGTATCATATGTCTAATTTAGCAATTATATTTTGGGAGTTGGTTGTTGAAAACAAGACCACAAATTTGGAAGCTTTTGCAGTTGGTTAGTGAGGAAGCTTTGTAATTGGTTAACAAGAATCTCATCTTTAATAACTGGGGTGAATGCATCTTAGCTCCAATAATCTTTGAAGAGAGACACTTATGTTGATATTTGTGGCTCAGACAGGTGCTTCCATGTGTGGGTGGCTTGCCCATGGGAATCGTCACTATGACCTCTCAAGCAAAAATTCACTTTAATAAAAGGAAATATTAAAGTGAATGTCTTTTTATAATTAATTGGGGTTAATTTGGAGAAATGTCTAAGTCATGGGCTTTAGTGAAGTTAATCAAATAAATCTTAGTCCTTGATCTCAAGTGAGTGAGATCTAATCTCAACCATTGAAGTTAGAGTTTTGGTTCATCCCAAAAGTATAAAAAGCAACTAAGGGGGTAGGAGAAGACATTATTCTTTCAAGAGAGCAACTCAAGAATTGAGTGGAGAATTAGGAGGACTTTCTGATTTTGAGTTTCTTGGGCAAGGAAGAAAAAGAGGCAGCATTCAAGAAACACATGCAGTTGATCAGGAGCAGAATCTTTTTGTGCAGGGGTACCGTACAAACAAGGTGTACAGACATGTACTGTGTACAGTTGTACAGACCTGTCGTACAAATCTGGCTGTATGAATTTTTGTACATACTGTGAATGCAGTCGTACTAACTGTACCGTACAGATCCGTACAGTTGTAGACCATACAAGCCGTATAGGGAGGTCATACAGTCGATTGCAGGGGCCAAAAAATTCTGGATTTTGCTGCATTTTTAAGGGCAGTTTTGCAAGTTGAAGTTCATCTTTTATGAGGCAAAATTGCCAAGTTTGCTCTATAATTTTTCGAGGGCATTTTCCCGGGAAGGGAATCCTTGTAAGCTGGGAATTTATTTAATGAAAGCTGATTTTAAAGGGCAGAAATTTGTAGTCTTGTGATCTATTTCTTATTTTGCTTCCACTAGTAATTCTGTTAATAGATCTCAGCAGTATAAGATAATCAATTGGCTGAAAATTAAATGTTTTAAGCAAGGACAAACTTAAAATTGTTTTATCTAGGCCTGAGATCAGAAAATTTAACAATTTCTTCACAAAAAAGGCCAAAGTTGTTGGGTTTTGAAAACCATTTTGGGCAGCCGCTGAGAAGAGAACCAAAACCAAAGCAACAAGCCCATGAGAACTTGGAAGACTATATTCATCACCCAGTTGCAAGTCTATATTCTCCTAGTGAACTTTCTGCAATTTTCCATCTTTTTGTCTGCTATCAATTTGTAGTTTGAAGGCCATTTCACTTTGTAATCTCAATTTTGTGGAATTTCAGTGCATATATTTGAACAAACTTGCTATATATACATGAGAAACTTTGCACAAGTTTCCCAAATCTGTGGCATTTCAGTGCATATGTAGTTTATACTGGTTTAAAATAAGAGCTGCAAAGTCAAATGTCTTCAGTTTGAATAAGTATTCAGTTATCTGTGTTAGGGAATCCCTCTCAGAAATTTATAAAGACTCGAACAGATTTTGTAAATATGTACTCTGGAGTCTGCCCACCTGGGGCTCAGATAATATAGAATCATTTTTCTTAGTGAGGGAAAAAAGAAGAATATCAAAAGATTCAAAACTTGATGATCGCATTGTAAATATTCAAATCACATAGCATTGTCCCACAGATCAATTCAGTCTTCAACTCGCTATGCACCCATTCTTAATTGGTATGTATATAGACTAGAATTCTTAAAGATCCTGAGACCCAATGATGCTGTGAGTTTACACTGTTCAAAAGAATTTACTGTTTCTTGAGGGACCAACTTCTGCTATTTGATGTTAGATTCCACAGCTAACAGTAAAAGTTTTATAGATAGATAGAAAGAGAGAGAGAGATAAAGAGTATATATAGAGAGAGAGAGAGAGAGTATATATATATATAGAGAGAGAGAGAGAGAGAACTTACGAGGAAAGCCATTAGGGAGTGATGTGGAGTGAGTATGCTTACAGCATAGACTTCCCCTCTTCTCCTCTAGCCCAAGGGGTTAGCTCAAATTGTTGTACCTGTCACCAATGTTCTTGGGCATTTGGCCTGTTCTGTGCAAGCAGGAGCCCAGTTTGAATTCCCCTTGGTTAGGTGCACTAATCTATGCCAATGAGTTTACTAGGAATGCCCTCCACAAATGTAGGGAAGCATCCCTTGGGTTTCCTCCAACGAGGTTTTACTTAGAAAAATAACAGAGAGAGAGGAGGAGGCATTGTCAAGAGTGTTTTGTCTTTAGCTTAAAGGGAAGAGAAATAAATGCTTGAATCGTTTTTGAACTTTAAGAATATTATCTCTTTTACTCTTGCATTTATACTTCCATCTAGTAACTCTAATCAAATAAGGGATTGGGATCTCGGATACATTCGGGCACTCGTAGCAGATATTTAAAAATAATGCTCCAAAATTCAATGAAAACAGCAACACAAAAAACCTAAAAGTAGTGGTCTAAGTCTAAATTCAAGCATAAAAAAGGTTACAAAAACCATTTGGTTAACCAGAGAAATCGTTGGTTTGATGTACTTACCTTACGATTGCAAGTACCGCTTCTTGCAGACTATTAGTTAGTTAAGTAAGGGTTTTACTCAGATCAAAGAATGCTTGTACTCTTGCGAACGTCATCAACCGATCCTTATTTAACTGATACTTGAATACAATGATTTCAATGCTTCTTACAAAAACTTAATGTATCCGAATTGCAAAATCCCTGATGATTTTATTAGCGCGATAAGTCAACCACAATGCAACCGATTAAACGTCATGTAAACTAATATCTGACATTAAAAAGTTTATTTATATTGAAACAAAATGCCGGCCGAATGCGACCCTGACTCGAATGTATTAAAGCAAGCAAGCCTATCCACGTGGCTTCGACGGAGTTGAATATAATTTGTAGCCAGTATTTTACAAAGAAAGGCGAGATTAACGCGATTTTCCAGTCTTTAAACGGATTTCTTCCACTTGCCAATAAATACATAAAAGATTAAGCAAAACACAACAACTACATGCAGATTCATGAGCGAAGCCCATACAGCTAACACAGGCAAGAGAAAATAAACAAAAGCCTTGCCAAAGACTACAAATTTTGCTCGGAAACCAGAATATTCAAATGGGAAAACCTTTTAATATACGCGATTCGCTTGCCGTAGAAAGAGATTTGTATACTTACCGTCAAACCAACATAAATCGTATCAATTAATACGCGAAGCGAAAATACTGACATCCGGAGCCAAATTGATCGACGAAAACCTCAAACAGACGATCGCAGGGTTAAAGAAAGCCAAAAACCTCTTTATTGCGGCCATAAAACCGAAAATTGCCGGCAAATTCTGATGAAGCTGTGTCGTTCTGCTCTGAGAAGCGAACGAAGAATGGATCAAAAGTAAAGGGGCAAAGGAATCCAGTCCAAGCAAGCTGTGACGCACACATTCGCAGGAGGGGGATCCGGGGGCCTTCTAGTCCGTCCGATGTATCAACGACCCAGATTAACTCTTCCCAGCATTCCGTATCCACCGTTACGGAAGGAGCCACGTGGTAGGATCAGCGGTGAGAAACCGTGCAACCAGCTCATATGCGGATCACCAGTTTCCCAAAAGACGAGTGTTGTAGATAAACCAAACCAAGCCATTGTGGAAAATAGGGGCGTGGCGCAATCATAGTTGAAAACTGACACCCCATTGCGCTATTTTACAGTTTTTTGAAAAGACATGGAAAGATATTTATATAAATATTGAAAAGCAGAGGGTTAGTTAGGTTTTCAGTCAGCGTTGTGGATATGAATCAATCTTTTCGTCACGAGTAGCACGGGAATGAGCACATTTTTCAATAGTTAGACCAAGTATTTTGCTTTTTAAAGTAGAAAATATGTGCTATCAAATGTCACTATTTATGATATAGAATAAGTTAATTATTCAATAAAATTAAGTTTTATAACTTATCTCAAAAAAATTACTGTTTTTGGAAAATTTTAATAAGAAATAGGATACTCAAAATTCTTCTAGCATGATCCAAGTTTTGTCTTTAGTGGATAAGGGTTTGGTCATTCTAAATCGATTCAAACTATTGAAAATTCGATCAAATATTTGGGTTTTTTTATCAAAATTATGATTTCTTACATTTCTCAAAAATTGTCGATAACTTAATTAACAAAGTAAAAATATCCCTCAAATGGGATGATAGGGATGCAAGAGGGTGCCACTTAGTGACCATGCAATTTTGTAGACGTGGTGACACCCCCTCCGCATGTTAACTTTGGGTGATAAGAAGTTGGGTAGCGAGGTGGAAATCGGTGAGATGGCTGATCCGTCAGACCTCAACTTGAGTGCATTAAAAGTTTATTTAAAGAATGCATTAATCAGTTTGTTGGATTCATCAAATAGCTTTAACAGTTAATTAAATGCTGAAATCTGATACAACAGCAAACTAAACAGGAAATGAAACAGCAAAACTGAAACATAAATGAGAAACACCGAAACAGAGAGCCACAAACACAGAAATTGATAACGGAGTTCACCCCTTCACTGGGCTACGTCTCCGGGTCCCTCTCCAATGGGTACCGATCCAATTAATCTCTTTAAGATGGTACAAAAATGGTTCTGGAATCAACTTCAGCAACTGTAAACAGAATGTTGTACAAAGTCTTTGAGACCTCTCTTCTGGAAATTACAATTAGCCTTCGAAAGGAAAAGAAAGCTAAATTATAACAGAGAATGTCGACTTCAAAAGAACAGCGTCTGGGCACTTCGCAGCAACTCCCCAAGTTTCTCATAATAGAAAAACGAAGCTCTGTGCTCTAACACAATCTGAATATCCTCCTCCATGTGGCCAGAATCGCCTTTATAAAAGCGTTCAGTCCCCCCAGATAAGTAACGGTTCAACTCGTTTTATCATGGCAGTTGTTATCTTCTTTATTTTCGTTACAACCATATGCTAAACTGAACCATGCAATCTCGCCAAATCGTTGCACAATCGTTATGTTACCACGACGTTCCATATCCCCGAAACGTTGCAACTAACTCTACGCACATGTGTTGACTCACAACACGTTGCAATAACCTGCAACCAGGCTATGCCACATGTAACGTAACTGTTTGATGTCACCACCAACTTCGCAGCAACCGATGTATACAGGTCGCAGCAAACGTGATATCTATGTCGCAGCAACTCAGCATGTAACTAATGTCGCAGCATCGCAGCATATGTCCAATGTCACAGCATATAACCAATGTCGCAGCATATGTGACCACGTACCCTCATCTAACCGCCAGAATAGTGCCATTTAACCGTGCGAACATGTTACAACTGCGCGGGCTTTGCCACAAACCATGTTATATTACCTCTTGACGGTGCACAAACTGCGCAGTCCATACTATCACTGCACAAGTTGTGCGATGTTATGTCGGACCGCGCGGCCCTTAAGGCTAGTCGCGCACTATGTTTAGCATATGTTATGTTCTTTGAACCATAGATTAATAGCTATTGTACCATATTGGATCAGTGTAAGTTTTGAAGATGAATAATCCATCGGATCAATGGCAGATGACGACATACCTTCTGAGCACTAAAAATGTGATTGGGGACTGCTCGCATAAGCTCTCATCTGCAACCTAGCCTACCTCCATGATGGCGAAGAGAATGATGGAAATTGGCAAAATTTATTGCGGTTAGTAGGGCTTAATGGCGATTGTAACAATAATTATAGAAAGCAATTACCAATTTGGGTTCAATGTTCTCCATGCAAGGTAATTCGATTGTTTCATGTTTCAAGAATGCCATACGCAAGATCAGATTGATTGAGAGAGGAATTGCGTGTTAAGATAGTAAAATTATTGATGTTTTGATCCCTTCTTTGGGATCATCCTCGGGAGACAATTGAAGCTTGAATCGCACCAAACAAATTCTGACCAACGATTTGATCTGTGACACTAAAAATGTGGTGAAAGGCCTCCCAGATAATATCACTAAAGAAATTTGCCAGGAGTTCTTGCTGATCATCACAAGGGCTCAACCACCTAGACCAAATATCTCCAAAGTTGAAGCAGTCGCATTACACAATTTAGAAATGAATAAGGAGATTAAGATCATTAAGACGGACAAGGGAGATGCAACTATGATATTGAACTCGAATGACTACTACAAGAAAATGTTGGAGCACTTTGAATCTGGGAGTTACCGAAGGCTTGATAAGGACCCAAGCAAGAAGATCTAAAAATATGTAATTGATGTGGTTAAAAACTCCAAATTGGATGATGAGTTAAAAATGAGATTATACCCCAGAGAAGGAACAGTTCCACGAATTTACAATCTACCGAAAGTACATAAAGATGGGGTACCCTTACGTCTAATTGTTAACACCGCCGGTTCTCCGACTTATAAGTTAGCAAAATTCCTAGCTGACTTACTCAAACCTTTGGTCGAAAAAGCAAGCTCATATGTGAAAAACTACACATGTTGGGTTCGGGATATTTGTGATGAGAGACTTGAGAAAGACAACATCCTTGTTAGTTTTAACATAGTATCTTTATACACAAAAATCCTTGTCTTAGATACCATCGATACCATTAAAAATCTCACGGATGAGGATACGACGAAACTAGTTGAAGTTTGTTTAAGATCCACCTTCTTCACATTCCAAAAAGTAATCTATGAGCAAGTTGAAGGTGTGGCAATGGGTTCATCGCTCTCCCTAGTTGTATTAAATCTATGCATGGAGAACTTTGAGAGCTTGGTCGTAGAATCATTCCCTTTAAAACCAAAAATATGGAAATGATATGTTAACGATATAGACGTTGTTTGGCCCCACAGTAGAAGCAACCTATATAAGTTTTTCAATCACCTCAACAACTAGAATGATAGCATTAAGTTCACCATGGAGATTGAAAATGACAATAGTTTACCCTTTCTTGATGTCTTGGTTTCAAAGAAAGAAGATGGATCCATAGTGCATAAGGTTTTCAAGAAAAATACCTATACCAAAAGATATCTCCAAACTAATTCACACCAGTTTCCCCTGCAAAACCCTAGTGTAATTAGTACTTTGGCAACTAAGGCCCTTAGAATATCAGACAAAGAACACATTAAACAATAGATTGGACACTTAGCTAATGTCTTTGAAGGGATTGGGTATGATAAAAAAAAATAGAAAAGCAGTCGCAACCGCCAAGATACAAATGAACAATAATAAGATGAAAAAGGAAGAGAAAACTGATAAAAGTAATGAAAGGAGGGTCTCCCTACCCTATATCAAATTCATCACAAGCAAGTTGGCTAAAACACTAAGAAGGTATAATTTCAAATTCTTTTTCACTCCTCCCAACTCGATTAGAAAAATGGTGGACTCCTTGAAAGATTCAATTAACCTGAGTGCTTATAAAGGTGTCTACTCCATTCATTGTTCTTGCAGGAAAGTTTATATTAGAGAAATAGGCAGATCCATGCACACAAGATTCAACGAGCATAGACTTTACTTTAGACACGAAAAACATAAGAAATCGTCCCTAGAAGAGCACTCACACTTGACCCAACACCAGATTTGTTTAGAAGAAGCTAAAGTCGTAGCAAGAAAAGAAAACCTAGTTAAACATAAAGTTAGGGAAATCAACATTAAACAAAACTCCCTTAATAGGGATGAGGGTGCCAAGCTTAGTGATTCTTGGAAACCTCTTCTTCGCTCCTTTATGGTTGGTAAGTGGTCCTCCTCTAACAGATAAACAAATTACCCCCCCCCCCTTGTGGTTTTAATTTAATTTCATCATTTAATCTAAATACATCATTAAAGAATTAATTTATATGATTAATAGTTATTATATTAAATTGCTATTATATTTATTTAATATGATTAATTAGTATTTTTAATAAAGTAAAAATTAGATTTTCTAATTAATTATTAACTTCAACATAACAATTATATCATAGTAATCATTATCAATTATTTTAGTTTTTAATGTATTCATTTCCCTTAGGTTTTAGGCTTTAAGTTAAAAAACCTCTGATTATTTTCTTTAATCACCTTCCTCTAGTTTTTCCCTTTCCCACTAAAATGTAGTCAAGAATTTAAATAATTTAAATAATCATTAAAAGTCTTCTTCTTCTTATAACCCTCTCTTACCTTTGTACATTAATAAACAATCAAATTTCATATTTATAGGTCTTAGTCATCTTGATCTTCCTTCAAGCTTCAATTGTCTCTCGAGGATGATCGCAGAGGAGGGATCAAAACATAGAGAATTTTACTATCTTAACATGAGTTCCTCTCTCAATCAATCCTTCATGTTTCACAAGTGATTTTCTTGGGGCCTATTGTTCATCCTTCTCAACTCTCTATGGTTATCAACTCTCCTTCCTCTCAGGGATTTTCTCTCTGTAAATGGTGGACTCCTCCCTCATAGTGCTCTCATCTACTGAGGTAAGGATCTGTTACCTCTTCTTCTCAAATGACCCAACACCCTTTGCATTTCAGGCTTCTCCTACATAGTCGAGCTATCTCTTAAAGGTTGGGGTTGCCAAGTTTTCGGTTACTCTTCCTATGGTTGGTTGAAGTAGAGGGAGGGGAATGCAAAGAAGTAGAGGCAACATCTCACAACCCAAAGTAAGGCAAGAGGCAAAGGAATTTGTGGCTGTCTACCTCCAACATCATATAATAAATCTCTAAGGCATAAGATTGGATTAAGACAGAGAGGGATTTCATTAGGGAAGCTAACATTAAAATTGAAATGGGGGCATGGTTCCATGATGCTAGTAATATGCACTCCAAATACCCAAATACTTTAAAAATTTAGTCATGTACTAGTAAGTGAAGGCACTCCCCCATAATATTATCATGGTTTGCGAAGAGGAACAAGAGGAATTGTTGTTGCAGATGGATGAGATTTAAGATGAGGTCAAAAAGATGGACCTCAAGCTTAACATCCTAGTTAAAGATGACACATGCCTAGACTTTGCACCAAGAGAGTTGAAGTATTTTCGTGGCTAAGAGATGATAATGATCTCTACATCCGATGATGATCAAGCTCCATCATTTAGTTTAAGTCAACTCTCTCTCTTTATTTATAGTTATTATAGTTTTTCCAAGTTATTATAAACTCCTATTATTGTTATTTTTGTCTTAGTAAATAAACTATTAGGATCAAAAATATCGTATGGATCATCAATGATAATATGTTATTTTGTTAGTGATCTAGTTTCACTTGTGGCATACCAGCATGCTCTTTTTTTTTGCATTCTAGATAGATTAGTATAAATGTTCCATAGCCTACAAAAAAAATCAATGCATTTTAAAATGTGTTTGACATGCTTGATTTATGTTGATCAGAGTACATTGGTCACCTTTTATGAGGTTTACTAGTTACAATGTAAAATGAAAATGAAATCTATAACACTATATAGGACACTACTCGAGTAAGAATATTGGCAAACAATTATGGCCATCCCATAACAACAACCACAAGGTAGTCTAGTTAGCTAGTTCGAGTGTTGAGCATTTTGAGCTTCATATAAGAGGTCATGGGGTCGATCCCTCAACATACCTTACTAGATCTTCCCACTGAGTCAAGCATAGTAATCAATGTCAACAAATTTGAACTATGTACCATCTAGAAAATGTGGGGAACCGCATAGGATTCTCCAAGTGAGTCTTTCCTTGGAAAAACTAAAACAACCATGAGACACAAGTCAAAGAGGACATAATACTAAAGTTGTAAAGGTCATTAGGACTAAAATTAAATAATAATTATAATAATAAAATACTAGTTAAAAATGTTGGTACATTAACTCAAAGACTTCGGTTCCTAAGATAACTTATAAACAAACAAAAAAATTGATATATAAATTGACAAAAAAATTGATATGGATAATGCTTTATAAACCACCTATGTTTCACAATTATTGTATTATTTATAGATTAGGACATATGTGTAAAAAGTGATGCATGTATACCAATTGATGTACATTGAGCGTGATCATGTGACAATAAAATCTTTAATCGGGAACACAAGTGTGGGGGGCATAAGTGTGTGTGTTTTTAAATTTACACTTACACCTCACATCCACAACCTTATAACTATGAGTGTTGATGTGGGGAAAGNTATATATATATATATATATATATATATATATATATATATATATGGAGTTGCAGTCGTATCGGTCATATATATATATGGAGTTGCAGTCATACCGGTCAGCAAGAGATACAAAGAATTAAAAGCATGACAATATCAAAACACATAGTTCTCATAACCAACAAAAGTAAGTCTAATCATGGATTGTTATATCTATACTTACTAGTTGTTTTCTTCAAAAAGTACATATATCTATGATTCCAAATAAACTGTAAGATATTTAACCAAGTTGTTGCACTGTAAGACCTTTGACCAAATTCTCCTCAACAAAGCCTATGGATGCATATGGGTGGCCAACAGGCGATTACAAGCGATAGGAAAAGTCCAAAATTATATTATACTACATATCTGTATCACACACAAGCTTGTCAATTCTCTGTTTCTACTGTCTGATTTGTGCTTGCAAGTCCTCCTTTTTTAGTTCAATCTTCATCTAAGTACTAAAGTACGAAATTGTCATATGTAGGCCTTCTATTTGGCTAACCAAATGCCTCAAAACTTTTTGAATCTTCTAAGCCTCGTCGCTACAGACAACTCCCAGTTATAGAAGAGTTGGTCATGGTGAGTCTGTACTTAAGAAACTCCAAGAGACCAATTGATGCAGACAAAACTTGGGTGGTCGACTACTAATCAGTGTACATAATGAAAACATAACAAACACACCACAACGCAACTATTTGCCAAGAATTATGGATTTCAATTAAATGTAAACAATTATCTATACAAGAGGAATTACAATAATAGTCTAAGCTTGACTTCCTCAATGCTCACAACACGCGGTGTACTAGCTGTAGGCTTTCCTTACAGAAAGAAAACTTCCTTTTCTGTTCCACTACCAAAAAATCCCAAAAGCTCAAAAAAGCTCCCTCTACTGAATGCTCATTGGTATTTATAGTTGTGTGTCGATGAACAATACTCGTCTCTTCTTCTAGAATCTTGCATTCCCTAGGAACCGCCATGGATGCATTAAATACACCCTTTGGTTCCTCTCAACAAATTGCACCACCTGGCCTTTCTACAAAAACCACCATAATTGACCTGCAACAGTTCCAACTTCCCTAACTACTCCATCCTTGGTATCTGACTGAATAGTTGGTCCTTTCACCTAACTGTCGTTGGTCATGTTACTTCTCGATTCCTTCTTGTTTTGGTTAGTATGTCTTGTCAACCATTTGTAAACTCTTTGTCGTTAGTCATCAACCACTCACAGTTGAAATCATCGTGACTTGTTCCTTTGATCGAACTCTCCTTCAGTCGACCTTTCCGTCCAATCTATTGGAGGTCGTCGACTGTCCTTTGGGCGTCTTCCATCGTTCATCTTTGACTATTTTTACTCGGGCCTAGATGTCCTTGCATCAACCTACCAGGGTTGAAAAGAAATCTACACAAGCCTTTTGAGCTCTTCTTTTGGAATACACGTTGCATCCTCTAGGTCTCTATTCACCCATTGAACCAGGTACTCCTTATTTCGCTAACTTGTAGTCCTCTTAACTACTTGTTTGTCGAGTGCTTATGTGACTTCATCTATGGACTAAACTTGTATCTATCTCAGCAAGTCAACTATCTCTTTTATTTCACTCGTCGACCCTTCTTCAAACTTGTATAGGTCAGAAATATTGAACATCGACAATATGCCCATACATTTAGGTAACTCTAACACATAATCATTATCCGATATCTTTTTTTTCCTAGGATTCTGCACAACCGAATATTCTTCAACTTAAACTTGTCGTATGTTCCTCTCGGGAACCTTTCCTTTCGCAGGTGTGTATACACAAAGTCACCTTCTACAAATGAATGTAGTTGTCTCTTCCTGTCGGCTCTCAACTTGTATGCGACATTGCTCTTCTCAAGTTGTCGCTTCATTTAGTCATGTAATTCCTTCATATGGTCGGAAAATGACTCTACGTTGGCACTCTTCAAACCTGTCAGCATGTGGACTAAGTCAATTACTCCATACAAACTTCTTTCTTACACAATCTGGAATGGATTCATTCCCGTTAATTGGTTCACTGAATTGTTGTATGTGAATTCTGGCTACGCCAACACATTTTCCCACTAATTTGGTCGATTAGCAGTTAGGCACCTTAAAAAAACTCTTAAGTTCTTGTTCATGACTTCAGTCTCCCCATCAGTCTACGGATTGTATGTAGAACTAAACTACAACTTTATGTCAAGCTTCTTCCACAAGGTTCTTTGTAAATGCCTCATAAACTTAGTATCTTTGTCCAAAGTGATGCTCTTCAACAACTGATGCATTCTCACAACTTCCTTGAAGAACGGTACTATAATACCCATCACATCACTTGTCTTTTGACATGGAATAAAGTGAGCCATCTTGGAAAATCTACCGACTAGCACAAAGATGGAGTCATTCCCTTGTTGTGTCTTCGACAATCCAAGCACAAAATCCATGTCGATATCCTCCCATAGTGCAATCAGTACGGGAAATGGAAAATACATTCATGTATTTTGACTTCTTCATTTGGCATGCTGACACATTCAACACTGTTAGACCCTGTAACACCCTGGTTTTGACCCCATGGTGTTGAATTGCATATGATGTAAATATTGTATTTAATCGCAGTGTGGAGTCCCAAGGCAAAGGCCCCACCATGGATTTAATGTCTTATGTATCGATGATTAAAATCGATGCTGATGGTTTATGTGCTATCCAGGAACGATATGCTTGAAACATCATGTAAAATGCAAATTAATAAAAATACCACAACTAGCTATGCGTCGCAACGTTAAAGAGACAGGGGGCATGATTTCACAAGGAGTAGGGAGGGGGAATTATTCAAACCTTTGGGCCAATGGGGAAAATCCAAATGTCAAAGGGTAAACCCATAAAGTTGTCAACCAACCTTTTTGTCTTTTATGCCCAGTCATCTAAAGTGGGTGAAGGAAGTATTGCCTTGGGATGGGAAAGGTATGGAGGTCAAATTCGAATTTGGGAAGTCACCCATTTTTGGAAAATGTGTTATTGGCTTCTTGGGGAAGTAAATGCTTGGAAATTCCTTCCCAAGCCATTATTCACCCATGCGGTTGCTTCCTCACATAGCTGGAGATAGCTAGGGTATTCTCCCTCACGTTTTTTGTTATTTTTTCATTTTTTTCCCATGGTTGGGAATTCGATTTGACAATGCTCAGTGGCTGGGATCCTCCCTGGGCATTTTTTGTTATGGTCTTCCTCATTGCCACGGCTGGGAAATCCTGTTTTTGTTTTGATTGAGTGAATGTGCAGCAGTTATTCACATTTTGGGGGTTTCAACAGGTTGTTTTTGGTATTCCTCACGCAATTGAGCTTGTTGGGTGTTTTCCCTCATGATTTCTGATGTTACCTCGTCGTTCCATGCCTGTAAATTAGTTTTTTTGTTGCTCAATGGTTAGGAAGCCAAGATCTCCCGATTTGGGAGCGAATGATGGTCGTTTTTGCTCCGGCAATGCTTAGAGACGTTTTATGAGTTCAGATTTACGATTTGTGGGCTTGTGGTGATCGAATTGCCTCCATAATGCACAAGAACGTTTCCTGAAAATGTAGTTTCTCACCCTGGGTCGTTTTTGCCCTCTTTACCAGTCTTTTGGCTAGATTGCCCTAGTTTGACAACAGCAGTGTGTTGGTTGCGTCCTCTCCATCCTCAGGATGAGGGGTGGGGAAGCGACAGATCCACTTTCTCACATTCGTCGTCATTCTCATCAAATAATACTTCTCCTCAGCCAACGCTTTGGTCTTATCGATGCCAAAGTGTCCTCCTAATCCTCCACTATAAAACTATCTGATCAGATTCTCCCGCACTAATCCTATAGGAATGCATAACCGATGTCCTTTGAATGGTATCCTTCTTGGATGGATTAATCCAAGTATGGAGTTATGTCTTCGCTCCACAGTTCCTTTAATGCTTTCCATTCATCGACAAAGTCCTATTTGATTTCATAGTCAGCCTTCATCGACTTTAACCCCATCGAGTTCACTGTAGTCATCCCCAACAATGCGACTCTTTGACTTAAGGCATCAACCACATTGTCAATCTTCCTTGACTTGTGATTCAATACAAAGGTATAACTTTGCATGAACTCGACCCATTTCATGTGTCATGAATTCAACTTCGTATAAGTATTCAGGTGCCTTAGAGTTTGATGGTCGGTAAATAACACAAATTTCTTTGGCAACAAATAGGGCCTCTACTTCTTCAATGCATGGACAATAACATAGACCTATTGGTCATGGAATGAACACTTATGCTTGGCTTCATCCAAATTTTCACTAAAGAATGCAATCGGTTGGCCCTCCTGGCTCAACATTGCTCCAATTGCTAACCCACTTGTGTCGAAATCAATTTGAAATACCTTTAAAATCCAGGAAGAGATGAAACTAGGCTCTTTGTCACATTCTGTCTAAGCTTCTCAAATGATCGTTGAGTTGACTCCATCCACTTGAACTCACCTTTCTTCATGCACGCGGTCAATGGTGAACATACTCTACTGAAATATCTGATGAACTTTTGGTAAAAACTTACAAGTCCATGAAAACTTCATACTTTTGTGGCACTTGTCGGCTCTGACTACTCCAGAATTACTCTCACCTTTTCTAGATCCATATTTAGACCTTGTATGGAAATCATGAATCTCAGATATACCAATTCCTTCTACATGCAGGAGAACTTATTCAGGTTTACCAACAACTTCTCTTGGCTTAGATTTTGCAGGACTCGTTGAATGTGTGATAAGCGTACTTCTCTTATCTGGCTAAAAAACAATATGTCGTCAAGGTAGACAACTACAAATTTTCTGAGAAATAGTCTTAGCACCTCGTTCATCAATCTCATGAACGTATTGGGCACATTGGTCCAAATGGAATAACCAACCACTCGTACAATCCTTCCTTCATCTTGAAGGTTGTCTTCCATTCATCACCATACCTAACCCAAATCTAGTGGTATCCACTCTTCAAGTCGATGTTGGTGAAGTACGTCGCTACACTCAAGCAAACGATCAAATCATCCATCGTATGCAATAGAAACCTATACTTAATCATAATCCAATTGATATCCCTAGAGTTACTACACATCCTCCATTCTCCTCCTTTCTTGGGTACTACTACACATAGACTAAAACTTTCTTTGACCAACCCCCTATTTAACAACTCTTCGACTTGTCAATTTAGCTCAACATTTTTCGTCGGCGTCAGTTTGTGTGACACCTTATTTGGTAGGCTCAACCCTGTAATCAAGTCGCTCTGATGGGATGTACTTCTCGTCGGTGGCAAACCAGTCGGGATCTCATCAACCATTATGCCTTTGAACTCTTTGAAAACACTTCTTCGACATCCATCAGGATATCTTCAGTTGTCCTATTAACACTTGGCCCTTGAGAATAATTGCAAAGCAACATTGTTGCTTCTCTTCTTCTTTCATGAATTCTTTGGTTGAACATATCAGTACTTGCTTTTCCCAATATCACTTTTTTTTCCTTGGTTATTCAACTCTTCAACCAAGGGGATTAGTCGAAATCTCTTTTTTCCCTCCAATCTTGAAATTGATTAGGAACTGTTGTGTCGCCATCACATGATGACCCTTCTGCAACCACGACACCTTACACGCATTTGGATGCAGTTAGCATTTTAGCCCTAGCTTGTCGATCACTTCTGTCAATACCAGATTTTTGTGTTGCCTCCATCGATGATGGTCATACAACATTTGTTTCAAATAGTCACCTTCATCTGGAAGATGAACTTCTTATGAGTCATTTCCTTCTCTTTCTATCACATAGACTACAACAATGTTCTTTGGGTCATCAGATTTTGACCACCTTCTAATGTAAGTTCACTTGAATAACTCTTCGTAGTCAAACCAACTTCATTTTCACCTCGTCCTTTAGCCTCTTATTGACTTGCGATGTGCAAATTTTATGGGCACTCATATTCCTCGTGTCATAGTTCTTGACACTTGTAGCATACTATTTTGGAGTAGTCTGCACGTCGTCCACCAAAAGCGCCTTTACAACCACTTCCGCCTCGACTTCTGGAGTTTTTGCCTCCCCGCTGGTATATATATGCACTATCTCTAGTCGTACTTTCCTCTTGTCGATCATCTCAACTGTCTTCCTTCCTCGCCCTATTAGTTTGTCCTTTAGTGGCGAGATAATTTTGAATTCTAGCATTCAACTTCCCTTTGCTCATCGAAGTCTTTATGGACAATTTCTCTTCTACCTTCAGAGCTAGTTGATAGGCTTCTCTGACCATCCTAAACATAGATACACTCAACTCATCATGAATGGCACACTTTAGTGCACTCACATACCTAGTGACTACCTCCTCTCCTTCATTGGTCTGCCCCGATCTAATAAATAGTTGATAAAAGTCCTTTGTGAACTCTTTCACTGTGATTTCCTTCTATTGCAGATTTTATAGTTCCTGAATAGAGAAATCAGGTGGGAAGGAGCTTGTCCTTAAGCTTGGCAACCAATTCTTTCCCAAGTCTTCACTTTTTCTTTGCCTTTTTTTACCTTGTCGGTCTGCAGATTGTCCCACCATAATAAAGCATGACCTTTCAACATCAGATAGACAACCATCAACCTTTTGGGGTCCTCTTCCTACTCTATATCAAAATATTTATCCATTTCCCTGATCCAATCTATCAGATCCTCATGGTTCATATTTCCAGCGTAGGTAGGTACGTCCATATTGGCCTTACCTCCCATTTTCATTAATACTTTCAAAAGCTTTCCTTCTGGGTCTTCTTCTTCTTCATCACCTAGTATATCAGCTTCATCCTCAACCTCTTCATCACTATGGTCGAGGGTTTCAAGAACATATCCCTGTCATTGAGCTTCTTGTATGGTCGCTAACTCGTTCTTCAACATCCTCATCATTTGGACACATTCCTGAAATGTTGCACGGCCAATCACGACTCCCATGCCTCCGTGTTGTTGCCTTCCACAAACATTTACACCTTGGTGAGCCATTCCTTCACTCGAATGACTAAATCATCGTTTCCACGACTCTATCCAACTGTAGGTGGAGTCGCCTTCGTCCCATCCAATTGCAACTATACTTTCTTCGTAGGACAAATTCCCCCTCTTAATACCAACTGATGCAGACACAGCTTGGGTGGTCGATTGTTAATAAGTGTACACAACCAAAAAGCAAAAAACACACCAAAACACGATTATTTGCCAAGAATTATGGCTTTTAATTAAACGCAAAGAATTATATATAGAAGAGGAATTACAATACAACTCTAAGCTCGACTTGTCAAAATGGACATTGAGTAAGCAACATAGGCGCAAGGGAATACTATGTTCTCAACGCTCATAACACGTGGTATACTACCCNAGGAAAAAAAAAAAAAAAAAAACTTCCTTTTATGTTCCACCGCTAGAAAAGCCCAAAAGCTCGAAAAAGCCCCCTCTTCTGAATGCTCACAGGTATTTATAGTTGCGCCTTGAGGCATAATACTCGACTTTTCTTCTAGAACCTCGCATGCCTCTGGGAACCACCATGGATGCATTAAATACACCCTTTGGTTCCTCTCAGCAAGTTGCGCCACCTGGCCTTTCTACAAAAACTGCCATAACTGATCGCAACTATTCCAACTGCCCCCAACTATTCCGTCCTTGGGTTCTAACTGAACAGTCAGTCCTTTCACATAACCATCATCGACCAGTTTACTTATTGACTCCTTCTTGTTATGGTCGTATTGTCTCATTGACCATTTGTTATCAGTCATCGACCACTCATGGTCGAAATCATCGCGACCTGCTCCTTTCATCGACCTCTCTTTTCGTCTACCTTTCCGCCCAATCTGTTGGAGATCGTTGACTATCCTCTGGGCATCTTCTGTCGTTCATCTTCAACTATTTTTCCTTGGGCCTAGATGCCCCTTGCATCACCAATCCATTGGTTATTACTGGAGCTGTAGTAGTTATCCTATCCACTGCATAGAAGCATCAATACAGCATAGTGATTTCTAGGGCAAACTCAAACTACATTCACCACAAGACCGACCGAAGATTCATCCACAAAGACCAAACAATAAAATAATGAATTGCACCAAGGCAAAAAGGCCCCAATTCAAACTCGACTAACATCGAGGAACCATTGTCTTGTCCATAAAAAAATCCTAGTTGCATTTAGAAGACATGCCATTTCTAATTTAACAATTCAACCAGGCCATTCAAGTTTTAAGTGAGAGAGATATGAGGGATCATGAGAGAGTTATGGCTCAATCCTTGATTCCTCCAATGACTTGTAAAATCTTGTGTTAGACAACCCATATGATGCAACGAATTCAATGACTTGTATAAAAAGATTTCTTAGGAAATCGATGAAATTTTGGGGTCACCCCCATTTTTATACCTGCCTCAAAGGTATATAGCATTTGGGTTAAAATCAACTCAAATTAGCTTTGTATTAGTTTGTAATTTCTCAATTAATTATACAAAGTTTTCCAAAAATGTTTAAAAAACAAACAATAAATTAAATATTATAAAAATTAAAAACTATTTTTCTAATTTTTTAAAAATTAAAAATNTATATATATATATATATATATATAACTTAATAGTGTCCATTTGTACTTCACTTTAATAATGACTCTTCATAATCGTTCAATTTCTTAATATTAAACTATCCTATCATCCATCATTCAATATTTCTAAATTAACTCTTTGATATCCTCCATAATTACATAGTACATTAAATACATTATTATTATTAATAACTTGTGTCCTATTAATAATGGCCAGACCTTTACTTCGCACGGTTCTAAGAGCATCTATATACCATTCTCGACTGGTTCGAGGAACACTACAACACTTTCAAGGAACAACTAGCATAGAGATACAACTCAAAATCCAATGAATTCACGCAAACTTCGGAAACTATACGGAAAAACCAAGGTTGGAAATACATGGATCTCCTAGTTTTAAAATAATCTTACAAATTTCTAATAGTTTTAAAATAATCTTACGAATCAACCAAATCTCTAAAACCATAAACTCCACCTTTACGCATAATATCTGTTGTGTTCTCTTCCCAATAGGTTTTTTCTTTGTTTATATATATATATGACACTTTGTATACTGCAACTTTGGTTGAGATGCGAGGATTCTAGTGAACTTCAGTGATGGAGTTAAGGTTTCATGGTCGGTGAGTGTTAGGGTTTTGCAGGGATTTTTGGCATGAGCGTTAGGGTTACATGGTCGGAGTGGTAGGTTTTCTTGTCCGAAGTGGTGGATTTCTTGGTCGATGAGTTAGGGATACATGGCCGACGTGTGTTAGTGTTTCATGTCAGAGTGGTAGGGTTTCATGGCCGGAGTGAAGAAGTGTCTCATCGACTGATCCTATGGTTTAAAACCTGGTTGTCGGAGCTTTAGGGTGGTAAAATATTTCTTCATCTTGGCAAAACCACATGACTCACTCTGTCTTTGAATATTCCAGGTTGAGGTTTTGCTGCGCCCTTGTTTGTGAATGAATCTCAATATCGGTGGGTGGTAAGTCTCTCTATTTATATGGTTTTTACTGGGTTTTATTTGTTAAAAGAAGTCTCTCAACGTCTAAACCTGGGTTTTAAACCTTGGTTGTCAAGGCTTTGGGGGGTAAAATTTTTCTTTGAGCTAGCAAAAGCACATGACTCGCTCTGTGTCGAAAAACTCCTGGCAGGAGTTTGCAATGTCTTGGGCAAATATCGAGGTTTTAACAAAGTTTTTCTTCTGTGACACAAGGGTCAACTACAAGATTTTGCCAGGGGATTGGAGCATTGACCACCCGTCCCTTTCTTCCCGGAGTTTACCTTTGGAGGAGTCGTGTCGTCCTCCCGATCTCCCATCATCTTCGTTAGGGTTTCCCTAGACGAAATATTCTCTAATGGTGGCAGAAAAAACAAGGTGTAACATAGAGTAGTAAGGTTCTATTTGTCCGAAAAACGGGGCTCCTTTGGCATAGGTTTTGGGTATAAATTTATGTGAAGCTTATAAAACCCAGAACTTGCTTTATCCTACACGTTCTAGAGTGAACCCTCTAAAGGTGAATGTTAGGGTTGGTTTGGTTGCTCAGGTCAACAGGAACAAATCAGTAAAGAAACCTCGTAGAGGGAAGTTCTGTCAATGGAAATTGTGGTTTGATGAAGATCAGATGACCATGGGTAGAGTGGTCGGTCTTGAAGAGGTGGTTGGCATGTCTCTTAGAGGATTGGTTGGGAAATTCAGTTATAACGCAATGGGCTGTAGGGACATTCATGGCTGGGCCTCAAGAGTATGGGCCCCAATTCTTGGTTACATACCGACTATTTTTTGTTTTCCAGAAAGGTTAATATGCGTTTGTCTTTAGGACTAAAGTCCATTGCTTCTTTTGTTATCGAAAGACCATGGTTGAAGGATCATGGAAGCCTTATGTTGAAGATATGGCACTACGAATTCGATCCTACGACTAAAGGCCTAATTTTCAGCACATGTGGGTTCTCCTCCTGGGACTTCCTTTCATCTTCTGGAACAAGGACGCTTTGGAAGCCATTGGAAATCAACTGGGCCATTTCATTCATGGAGAAAGAAATGCTTTTTGGGGTTGATACGCGGATGGGGAGGATCCTTGTGGAGATTGATATGTCCAGGGGTTCACTTTAAAAGATAGGGGTTGAATAGCGTGGTCGTTCTTTCTCCCATACTCTAAACTATTGGGGGATCCCATTCAGATGCTCAAAATGCAAGGAAATAGGGCATTTATGGAAACATTGCACTTTGTCTGGCTTAGATTATGATAGAGAGTTGTCGATAGTTGAGGCTTTGTCATCTGAAGATTACCGTGACAGAGATCAAGTGTCTCCTTTGGCCCCGATGGGATCTGATCTTGTTTCTACTACCTTTGCACTATTGGTGGCCAACCTTTTATGGGTAAGCTACATAAAATAAACCCTTCATTTGTTTCTTCTATAAATTCCATGGAATATGACTATGTTAAAAATTTGGAAGAAAAGGAAGACATTGTGGGGGAAGCCTTGTTATCAGAGGAATCATTGTTTTATAAGGGAGTCACTATAGAACCACGGGCCAATGAGAATCTTGATATGTTAGTTAAATCTCCAGAGGATATGATTAATTTGGAAGGCCGGGAAGGAAACCTGTCACTGGGGGTAGAAATTGGGGGGGACCTTGTTCACAACACTGGAAGAAAACCCCAAACTATTGAAAAATTGGATACTCGGGTTCATTCACCTATCATTATCTCCAAATCTCATGTAGGGATCTTAGATACAAGGGTTAGCATCAGCATAATAGATGAAGAAGATCCTTCAGCCTCTAAGGACTCCCCTATTCTATGTTCTGTGTCGCATCATGTTCCTTCTCTAACTTATTGTCATGCTCTGAAAAAAGAGTCGTTGTAATCTTTCTCAGGTATCTTGGCTACAGGGATTGCTATACCCATTCTTACACAGGATAATCCAGCATGTTCAATGCCAATCCTGAATGCCTCTACAAGTAATCCTGCCTGGAAAATCCCTCATGTGTCACGTCCCCACCCCTCATCCCGATGATGGAGAGGACGCAAACTACACTACTGCTGCTATGAAACGGGAAATCTAGCCCCATGAACATAAACAAAAATGCATTCAACATAAAATACATGCATAGATGCATAATACATGAAATACACAGTGGAAGCAAAACTCATGCAACACATTCAAGCATTCAACATGTTCATGATAATTTAGAAGCAAATACGGTTGTGGAAATTAGATACACAGAGAAAACTTATCTTAAGAAGAAGCTTCCCCGCAACTAGCTATGTCGCTGGAACGTTCCACCCAACCATAGGCCAGTGTGCTCATCAATCTCTTAGCATCACCGTCACCCCTGAGATGGGCATGATTTCCACAAGGAACTAGGGAACAACAGGCTTACACAGAACAAGACCATACACACATAGTTGGGTTTCACAGACTGTCCAGCCCAACCACTAAACAACTGGGTTTCATGGGCTACTAAGGCAATAAGCCAATGGCACATGGGTTCCTTGGACTTACTCAGCCAAGCCAACAATCACATTCAAACAAAGTCAACCCTCTAACAGATGGGTTCCTTGGACTTACTTAGCCAAGCCAACACAAGTTCTGGGTATGGACAAAAACATCCTGGGATCCAAAGCGAAAATGGGAACAAGGGTAAAAACAACCCTAGAAACAAAAAACGTTTTCAAAAAATGTTCAGGGACATTCAGGAGAAAATCCGGCCTCAACAAACACCCAAAATGTGAATCTTGGTTGCACATTCACTCAACAACACAAAATGACTTCCCAGCCATGGAGAAAAATTGGAAAACTGCAGAAAACGTGAAGGAGACTCCCAGCTTGCTCACTGGGGAAAAACAACCTCAAACCCCAAAATCACGGTCCCCTTCTTCCCATTCGCCCAACAACACAAAAAATGAATTTTGGGCATGGAGAGGTGAAGAAAACGACATAGCTCGTGAGGGGAAAACACCTAGCAAGCTCAACTGCATGAGGGATGGAAAAACATCCTTTATTCACTCCCCAGAATCATGGATCTCTTCTCTCATTTACTGAACAATACCAAAAACGGATTTTCCCAGCTGTGGAATGAGGAAACAACCACAAAAATGTGAAGGGAAGAGCCTAGGAGCTCCCACTGTGTGAGAGCAAAACATATGGGTGAATAATGGGATGGGCATACATTTCCAAGCATTTACTTGCCCAGGAAGTCAAAAACATGTTTTCCAAAAATGGGTGGCTTCTCAAATTCGAATTTGACTCCCATACTCTTCCCACCCCCATGCATTAACTTCCTCAACCAATTTCTAAATGACTGGGCACAAAAGGACAAAATGGGTGGTTGACAGCTTTATGGGTTTTGCTTTTGACATTTGGATTTTCCCCATTGACTCAAGGGTTTGAATATTTTCCCTCCCTATTCCTTGTGAAATCATGCCCCCATCTCTTTAGTGTTGTGGTGCATAGCTAGTTGTGGTATTTTTATTAATTTGCATTTTTACATGATGTCTCAAAACATATTGTGCCTGGCTGGCACATAAACCATCGGCATTGATTTTAATCACCGATACATAAGACACTAAATCGATGGTGCGGCCTTTGCCTTGAGCTCCACACCATGATCAAATAAAAATATTTACATCATGTGCAATTCAATACCATGGGGTCGAAACCGGCGCAGACATTCCCCTCCCCCCTTGGGGTCGAAACCGGGGTGTTACATTCCCCTCCCCCTTCAACAACACTGTCCTCAGTGCTTTACAAAAATTTAACAAAATGCTAGACTGGCACCGTCCTCAGTGCTATGCAAAATTGAACCAAAAAATGGGTGTGCCAATCGCATGGCATCCTCCAACTCCCGTGTAGCCGTATCAGGACCGTGGTGCGTCCTCTACACCTTTACCTGTCTAATGGTACGACCTGGAACTCCTCCTTGGTTCCACTTCGTGGTTGTCTTGCATACGAACTCCTCCAAGTCCTTGATTACATGCATCAGTGCACACCACATAATATTTTTTCGGGTCTTGGAGAATCCTTCTCCTTAGCTTGGAACATTTCCAATGTCTTTGGCAACCATTAATACCTATGCTCAAGCCCCAAGCAATGAGTCAATTCCCATGTTAGTATTCACAATATTTTCCAAAATCATAGATGAATCACATGCACATGTATATTGACATAAAATCAACAAGAAGTTGCCAAGTGAACCAAATACTTATATGCATAAGTATCTTCTTTTGGTTCCATAGGTATCTGACTTGGCTTTATACAACCATGGCACTCACAACCCTGCCCCACCCCACACTTGGGTGTGCTTTAAAAGGTACTCCGGTTTCTGCAAGATTCGGATCACCTGGAAATACCTCTCAACCGAGATCTGACAGCTTCATTCTTTAGCCCAACACCTCCTCTAGGTTCTCACCAAGCTCAAGTGCCCCCTTTCCGGACACCACAATGAATTAACTCACCAGTCAAATTCATTCCTATAGGATGCAATCTATAACAAGATTTTCAAAACCATAGCTGCATCATATGCTCATGTGTACTTACAGAAAATCATCAACAACAAAATTTTGATAAGTAAACCAAATACTTATCCATATAGCATCTCTCAACCGAGATCTGGTTAGCCCCGCTTCAGAGCCTAACACCTCCTTGGGTGCTCAATGGAAGCTCTAGCTTAAGGGTTTAACATCTCTTCTAGTGCTCACCAATGCTCAGGATTTTCCTTTCCAAGCACCATAATAGATTAATTCACATGTCAGATTCATTTTCGCGGGATTCATTTCTTGTCAAGATTTTTCAAAATCTTAGCTGAATCATTATGCACACGTGTAGTTACAAAAAATCAACCAGGATTTGCCAAGTAATCCAATACTTATCTATGCAGCATCTCTCAACTGATATTTGGTAGCCATACTTCAGAGCCCAACACCTTCTTGGCTGCTTAATGGCAGCTCCAACTTAAGGGCCTAGCACCTCCTCCAAGTGCTTACAAATACTCAGACGCTTCCTTTCTAGACACCATAATACATAGGGGTTATTCTCTTCATAGAGCCCCCACTCTCGTGATAGTCCCCTTACGACGTGAATGGGTGTGGAAAGAAGTCTAACTGGATGTCTTACACCCTGGGCATCCCTAGTGATGCATACCAATGCCTCGCTGGCAGGGGAAAGAAGCTATGTACCCAAGTACATCCTTCCAGAGGAGCCATGTACCCCAAGTACATATTTTCATCGTCTCACCTACGTTACATACAAGCATGCAGTTCATATGAGATGTCATCATAAAAATATTCAATCATAGGTTTTCAAACCTATTCCAAACACATCCCTCCGAGAAGCTATGTATCCAAGTACATCCTTCCGAGGAGCCATGTACACCCAGTACATATTTTCATCATCTCACCTGCGTTACATACAAGCATGCAGTTCATATGAGATGTCATCATAAAAAATTTCAATCATAGATTTTCAAATCTATTTCATGCATACATGTTTTCCCAAATATCAAATGATTAATAACATTGATAGTCAAATAAAAATCCGAGTTCACAATTCTGCTTCCTATAGAAAATCATATTTTTTTTGCAACCATGAGGCCATCCTCATATTGTTTGTCTTTTGCAAGTGGGAGCACTCATCCCCTACTTACACTTGCTGCCCAAAACCTGGACATCCACATACAACATGTCATCTTGACACACTTTTAAATCAGCCGAACAATCACAGTTAGCAACAGGAAACTTCAGACATCAAGCAATGCAAGACAAGCATATCCATTGTTAGCATGATTCAAAACCATCACAGCGGATCACATCCTCCCATAATCAACATAAAAACTTGAAATATGAAGTTCCAAAATCTGTTCTCAGTCAGGAGTTTTCCCTCATAATGTCTGGCCTTTGCACATGGCAGATTCATGCCTCAAATTCACCGCGTACCACTTAGACTGCCCTGTCCAAGTCATTCTATTTGCAACCTTTAGGCATCAATGTACCAAGCACTCCTTGGACAAACTCTTCACCATACCCAACTTCAACTGTAGAGTACCCTTCAATGACCTCATGTAGTATCTTGCAAATTCCATACATGATCTCACATCTGTCACATTCCTCAATGTGCATACGGTTCATGCTCCCTAAGCACTTTATATACCATCCAAAGATGTGTTTCATGCTTTTCCTCATTCTTAGAATGAATAAGAATGTCAAGAACAACTTTTGTAGATACCTGCTAAAAACACCATTGATGGAACATATGAACGTAGCTGGTATGTTCGTGAGACCAAATGGTACCACTTGATACCGAGCCCTTCTTTTTGACAGTCTTCAGCTAGACTGATACTTGATTTAGTCCGGTCCTAAATTTAGCAGAACCGCTAAATCTATCTGACTCGGTCAATGTCCCAGGCAGTGCTCTTTCCATGAGCGGACTTCAAGCCTTCGGTAAACTGGATTTCATAAAGATTCTGCTCCCATCTCTAGCAATTAACTGACTTTCTAGTTTTCCAACGAAATGGCTAGAGGTTCGTCAGATCTAGATCGACGATGAACCTCAAATATCATAGGGCAAATTTCATCAAATAGCGCGCTCGTCAGGATTTTCTTTCTCCGTGCTATTTCACCCAGCGAAATAGGTCACAGCCATTGATTTGCTTCGGGATCAACCTCATCCGTTGTTCTCGATCTCTTTTATGGCGATTACCTTCACATTTCGCAGTCGATTCACCTTTTTATCCTTCTCGCTATTCGGTCAGCGAAATTCCTTATTGTCATAGATCTTCGACCCTTGAGATTTCTGCCACACAATCTGCCATCATGAGGATGATTTAATCTTGGCACTGTTGGGTTATCTCAGATGTAACTCCAACTTTGTGAATTCCATCTTCAACTGTCGAATTGTTCTTGTCACGACCTCAACTGCCTACATAGACATGAACTTAGGCCTTGCTTACCGTCAATCCTTGCAATGATCGATCATTGTTACATAAAACTGAAACAAGGTTATTCTGAACATAATTTATTCATGAAATCCTCAATGGATTATTAATCTAACTCTCATTTGATTGATCAGAGAATCGATCAATCGATCTATGTTTCTCTCCCTCTCAGAAACCTTGATTCACACACAAGATTAACAATCATCAACAAAGGATTCAATTCATGAAATTGTTAGTTTTGTACCTAGGGAAGTGTTCCCCTAGGTGACTTTAGCCTTTTAGTCACCTAGTGAAGGGAAATAAAGTGAACTTGCATTAAATGAGTTAAAAATTATTTAATGTGACTTTATAACATTAAAGTCACTTTTTGATAAATTTAAGTGGGTGAGGGAAATTAACTTTTTAAAAATAAAAAAGTGTGCATTTAATTTCCACCATTGATCTAATTCATTGCTAGCAATTGGATTAAGATATCTTCACCTACCTAGGGTTGAGAAGCAAAAAGCAAGCAAAAGGCAAAACATTTTTCATTCTTGAATTGAGAGTTTTGAAGAACAGGAGAGAGAGTTGAAGAAGAGAGAAGGGCACAGAAATCGAGACAACCTGCTGAAGGGTTTTTGGTTAGAACGATTTCCAAGACAACCATTTTATTATTTGCACAAATCCCAAGGACAGTACAACCCAACATTTATTTGCTGCACAGAAAACGAGGTGTATAGATAGCTTTTATTACTGCACAATTTTCGAGGGTGTATGGAATCCATACTATATGGTTTGCTGCACAGTTTTTGAGGCACAAGTTTGGCACATAAAACGAGGAGAAGTACATGCACGCAATTCAAGGTAGCTGACAACATTTTTTGGCATGAGTTTCGAGGTCTGTACAATAGCATTTAATGTTGTCCGTACTGTACGGATTTCCTGCATTTATTGCACATAAATCGAGGGCAAAATAATTCCTGTTTTGCACAGAAATCGAGACTGGAGGTTGCTGCTGATTTGGCATAGTTTTTGAGGAAGAAACCTTGCATAGAAATCTAGGCATCTCTTACACGAAAAACAAGACAGTGCTGGTTGAGATAAATTTTGATTTTGATTGTAAAATGCATGTATGATTTTTTCCTGAAGCTTAATAAAAACTCTCTCTCTCTCTCTCTAACTGGTTTTCCCTAGTGGGTTTCTCCAGGGCCATTTAGCTGAAAATTCTGAGTACTCTGTGTGTGAATGAAGTGCTGAATATTTACTTTCTGTCTGTGAAATATTTAATTTACAACAGTGTTTTAAGTTAGAAAAATTTACGTTTATTTCCGGCAAGTTAAATTTTTGAGATTGAAATAAACTGTGACAAATTTTTACTTGAAACCGGTGGCTAAAAACTTAAGAAAAATCTACAGAAATCACACATTCAGGCATAATTGAATTTACTCAGAGATTATGCCGAAATAGGCTTTCTTCATTCACACAACGAAACTGTACATACAATTTTGTTTGAGAACCTACATTCTGGTCATAGCAAGACTTAGTCTTCTTGATAGCCTCTTCTAGAGTTTTAGGTTTATCAAACTTTATCATGCCTTTGCAAGCTTGAGGTAGCCTACTCAGAAGACGTTGGGTTTTCACTTGATCATATTTGATGTATCTGACATACCTCAACAGTTTCAAGAACAGGTTTGCATAATCGTCCATGGTCAGCTATCCCAATTTTAGCTTCAGCGCCTTGGATGTTGTGAACTTGCCTCACATTCCCATCCTGATGCAGATAGTTCCTATGTAAATGGTTTCCTCCACATCCCCAACATTGGAGTGGTTTCCCCACAGTTTTAGCTCCTTGGATGTTGTGGACTTGAATTTCATTCCCATTCTGATACGGACAATACTTAGTCAGATGGTGTCCTCCACTTCCCCAACATTAGAGTGGTTTCCTTGGCTTGTCTCCCATCATTCTGGATAGTTTAGTCACAGCTTGTGACAGCTTCCTTTGTTGGTTCTGGAAGTGAAAAGATTTCAAACCTTTCTTCCTTTGGTCAAGCTTCACATTCTTCTTGCGGGAATTTCTCCTACTCCCTTTGGTATTTGTTGTATGATGCCCAGAGTTTATCTACCTTTGGAGGTCTGTCAAGCTTTGTAGTGTTGCTGCAGTCAACTGATTTTGCTCTTCTTGAGCCTTGATTATCCTTTCATTTTCCTTTCTGCAACCCTGCAACTCCACCCTCAGGCTCTTTATGGTATTTGCAGTATTTCGGGAAGTCTCTTGATTCCTCTTCGCATCAAATTTTTTTTCATCATTCTTAACCTGAACATCTTCCCCCGTAGCATCTGCCTCAAGCTCGTAGGGATCTTGTGCATCACTCATGATGTAAATCTTCTTGGCACTGATCTTCTTGGTCAGACCAAGACCAATTTTTCAACCTGCACTATGAATCTGCAAAAAGTGTTCGGGAGCACCATTGTTAGCTAAATAACATTCTTAGGAATTTATAAATTACTTACCTGCATTTGGAAAAACCATGTATATTGACAAATTGTCAAAGCATATACTTTTCTTTTCACAAGCAATGACTGTCTCAGGGAAACGACGGGGGTCAAGAGGGCTTGTCGCCTTGTGGCTTCCTTGGCCCCTGTAAATCCCACTGAAAAACCTACTTAATTCCCTGTTTCGGCAAACTCAGATTTTTCCTTCGATCGACGAAACTCACCTTTTTCATCCAACATGTCGGCAAAACTCACCATTTTCATCTAATTGGCAAAACTCCGATTTTACTCCCGACGTGTCAGCAAAACTACGCTTTTGCTTCCGACACATCGGAAAACTCGCCATTCTCTTTTGGTCGGTGGGACTCATCAAACGTTTTCGATGTGTTGGCAGAACTCACCGAGTTCACTCAACACGCATTGAAAAAATTCACATTTTCTTGGCGACAGGGGAAATTTCGACACTTAGAAAATTTTTGAAAGTTTTTCTTCCTTCTTTCTTTATCGGCGAGAAAACAACTTTTTCACCCGACATGCCTCGACAAAACTCAACATTTTCACCTGACACGCATCGACTAAACACCTCAAGTTTGGCCAACATGTCCATACTTAGAAGAATTCTGAATTTTTTTGTCCTCTGTCGTCGGCGAAACTCACCAACTCCTTCCGATGTGTGTCGACGAAACTCAACCAACAAAACCGATGAGTTTTGCCAATTTTTCAACACTTAGAAAAAAAAAATCGAAAAATTTTATTTTCTTCCTCTTCGCGTCAGCTCCATTTAACCTTTCACACCGACGCCATCAATGCCACTCAGGCATCTCAGCCGACATGAATCGATGGAAACTCGACCAACAGAGCCGACATGCAATTTTTATAAACACTTAGAAAAATTTCTGGAAAAGTTATTTCTCGTCGACGCAATTTAGCCTTTCACGTTGACACAGTTGTTACAAGCTTCGTAGCCTCGAATGAGCTAAGTCAGCCGACATGTGTCGGCTCAAATTGACAAATTAAGCTGACACAGTCAATATTCCAACACTTAGAAAAAAATTTAAAATTTTTCTGCTGGCCTATGCTCAATAGCGGGTAATCCTTCCTCTCTCAACTGTTTATCTTGGCCCATTGAGGTCCAATGATGCAACATAGTTGTGATACCACACTGTCATGCCCCCACCCCTCATCCAGACGATGGAGAGGACACGAACTACATTGCTGCTACTATGAAACGGGAAATCTAGCCCCATGAACATAAACCAAAATGCATTGAACATAAAATACATACATAGATGCATAATAGACGAAATATACAGCGGAAGCAAAACTCATGCAACACATTCAACATGTTCATGATAATTTAAAAGCAAATACATTTCTGAAAATTAGATACACAGAGAATACTTATCTTGAGAAGAAGCTTCCCCGCAACTAGCTATGTCGCTGCAATGTTCCACCTAACAATAGGCCAGTGTGCTCATCAATATCTCGGCTTCATTGCCACCCCTGAGCTGGGGATGATTTCCACAAGGAACTAGGGAGCAACATGCTTACACACAACAAGACCATACACACACAGTTGGGTATCACAGAATGTGCAGCCCAACCACTAAACAATTTGGTTTCATGGGTTACTAAGGCAATAAGTTATTGGCACATGGTTTCCTTGGACTTCCTCAGTGAAGCCAACAATCACATTCAAGCACAATCAACCCTTTGATCGATGGGTTCCTTGTACTTACTTATCCAAGCAAACACAAGTTCTGGGTATGGAAAAAAACGTCCTGGGAGCCAAAACAAAAATGGCAGTAAGGGGGAAAATAACCCTGGGAACCAAAATCAATTTCAAAAAATGTCCAGGGACATTCAGGAGCAAATTCGGCCTCAACAAACACCCAAAACCTGAATCTCGGCTGCACATTCACTCAGCAACACAAAATGACTTCCCAGCCATGGAGAAAAATGGGAAAACTGCAGAAAGCGTGAAGGAGACTCCCAACTTGCTCACAGGGGCAAAACAACCTCCTCAAACCCCAAAATTGTCGTCCCCTTCTTCCCATTCACCCAGCAACACAAAAAATGAATTTTGGGCATGGAGAGGCGAAGAAAACGGCAGAGACCGTGAGGGGAAAACACCCAACAAGCTCAACTGCGTGAGGGAAGGAAAAACATCTTCTATTCACCCCCAAAATGGTGGATCTCTTCTCTCATTTACTGAAGAATACCAAAAACGGATTTTCCCAGCTATGGAATGAGGAAACAACCACAAAAATGTGAAGGGAAGAGCCCAGGAGCTCCCACTGCGTGAGAGAGAAAAACGTATGGGTGAATAATGGGATGGGCATGCATTTCCTAGCATTTACTTGCTGAGGAAGTCAAAAACATATTTTCCAAAAATGGGTGGCTTGCCAAATTCGAATTTGACTCTCATACTCTTTCCATCCCCATGCATTAACTTCCTCAACCAATTTCTAAATGATTGGGCTCAAAAGGACAAAATGGGTGGTTGACAGCTTTATGGGTTTTCCCTTTGACATTTGGATTTTCCCCATTGGCTCAAGGGTTTGAATATTTTCCCTCCCTATTCCTTGTGAAATCATGGCCCCCATCTCTTTAACGTTGCAGAGCATAGCTAGTTGTGGTATTTTTATTAATTTGCATGTTTACATGATGTCTGAAAACATATTGTGCCTGGCTAGCACATAAACCATCAACATCGATTTTAATCGTCTATACATACGACACTAAATTGATGGTGGGGCCTTTGCCTTGAGCTCCACACCATGCTCAAATAAAAATATTTACATCATGTGCAATTCCATACCATGGGGTCGAAACCAGGGCACACATTCCCCTCCCCCCTTGGGGCTATAAACGGTGGTCTGAAAAATGATTTCTCCCCTATTAAAACTAGAAGCACGAGGAAAAATAAAAGAGCAGTCTCCTCTCCTACGTCTTCGGTTTACCTGTTCTGTCCCGTCCCTCATCTGATCCCGGGGCACTTAGAGGCATCAAAGCCCTAGATAGGGTTAGGAAATTATTTGCACATCTATCAACATAAGAGGAGTGGGGCCTCCGAAAACAAAAAGCCCTCCAACGGTTTCTGGATCGGATTAAACTTGATGTAGTTTTTTTGCAAGAAATGATAGCCTCCGGGGTTAAAGTGAACACTTTATTTTTGAGTCTTACGAAGGATTGGGAGGTGGTATACATAGATGCAGTGGGCTTGTTGAGAAGTCTATTAGCTTTATGGGACCCTAGAAAGGAAAATCTAAAGGCCTTCTATGTATCTGCAGGTATCCTTTTAACAAGTTGCCTCATTGGTTTCTCGAAAGAAATAAATTTACTGAACATATACTGCCCTTATCATACCAATCAACAGTTTTGGAACAATATCGAGGTGGACAGAATCTTCAATATCCCAAACTTGTTGATAGTGGGTGATTTTAACTTTACTTCGTGTGCGAATGAAATATGGGGGTAAAAACCAAAACAAGATTTAGCAAGCTCTTTCTTTGCAGATATGTTTGAGAAGGTTGCAATGGTGGATGTTGAGCCTTTCCCAATCTTCCCAACCTGACGAAATGGAAGATTGGGAGAAAATGGGATATAAAAACGGTTGGATAGATACTTCCTCAGTAACTCATTTTTAGAAAAGCTAGATAAATATAGGTCTTGGGTTGATTCGAATAGGTTCTCATATCATTATTCAATTATTCGTCATTTTGAGGAAAGGGGCGACAAGTTAAAAAGACTATTTAAGTTCATTCATGCTTGGTTGAAGGAGAAGGAGTTTAAGGATACTGTGAAACGGGTTTGGTCTAATCCCCTTGAATCTAATTTACTTTCTCCAATGGAGCTATTAACTAAGAAACTAAAAGATTTAAAAGAAGAAGTTATCATACGGAAAAAAAAAAAAAAAGATCTGAATTGGCAAAAAAGGATCTCTGCTCCATTGAGGAGCAAATTGGCTCCAGTACTTCTAATGCTGGAAGCATGATTTTTTTGTAGTCAGAGATGGATACCCTGATTCGTCTTGAACAAGAGAAATTGATCATTCTGCAGATATCGCATGAAAAATCTCGTTTGAAAAGCATGATCACTTGGCTGGAGGCAGGTGATAAAACACAAAGTTTTTCCATAAGTATGTTGAACATCGCTTATGCGACTTAAAAAATGAAGATGGTCTTCAGATTTAAAATCAAGCAAAGCTTTCTGAGTTGGTTCACTCTCACTTTGAGTATTATTATAAGGAAGGTGGTATCTTTTCAGTAAGAGTTTAGATAAAAGTGATAAAATAATTCCCCGTATTCTTTTATGAGGTTGAAGGCAATGTTATTTTCCTTCCTGTTATGATGCCCGAGCTAAAAGAAGCTTTAAATTCCTCTGTGCATTCAAAAAGACCTGGCTCGGATGGTTGGACCATGGAACTTTTTCTGGAATGCTTGGATTTTATGGGTCTGAATTTTCTTTGTACAGTGGAAGAATCGAGAGTTAGGGTGTGATTTCTGGAGCTATAAACTCCACCTTTTTAGCTCTTATTCCCAAAAAATATTCTCATGAGGACCTAGGGGATTTTCGTCCCATCTCTCTCTGTAATTTTGTTTATAAAATTATATCAAAGATCATTACATCTAGACTTAAGCCTATTCTGTCCAGATGCATCAAATTTGAACAATTTGGTTTTTTGGAGAAAAGGCAGATTATGGAATCCATTAGTGTGGCCCAAGAAATCTTCCACAACATCAAAAAAAGAAATCTGAAAGCCTTTGCTCTACTGTTGGATTTACACATAACTTATGATTGTGTTCAATGGGGTTTCCTCATGCTTATTTTATTCCAAATTGGTCTTCCTTTTAGAGTTATGAAATAGATTATGGGTTCTGTGTCATCAATGTCATATGTTGTTCTGGTAAACGGTAGCCCCACATAGTTTTTTCCAGCCTCTAGGGGGCTTCGACAGGGTTTCCCCTCTGTCCTTTACTCTTCCCATTGGTAATTGATGGGATCAATAGGATGATTAGTAAAGCAAAAATGGAAGGTAATATAAATGGTATACATATCGGTAGCAGACTATCTATTTCACACCTTCTGTTCGTAGATGATATCCTGATCTTCAGATTGGGAACAACCATTGAATGGAGGTTTTATCATGATTCGATTATGGACTTCTGTAATGTCTCAGGGATGTCCATAAACATTCAAAAATCTATTCTTTTAGAGCATGGTGTAGGTTTTGTTGAAAGGGCAGAGATCAGTGCCCTCTTCCATGTGCAGGTACATTTATTATTTGATGGAACCAAATATCTTGGGTATTATATCAAACCAAACAGATATAGAGTTGGAGATTGTATTTGGTTATTGAAAATATTTGATAAAAGAATTAAACATTGGTGCTGGGGTTGGTTATCCTTCGGAGGGCGGATGATCTTGGTAAAATATGTTTTAGTAAACTTAGTAGTCTATCGGTTCTCTTTGAGCAAAATTCCGAGATCAATATTAAATGAAATAAAAAAAGATTATGGGTTTTATCTGGTCAGGTAATCATGAGAAGTCCAAATATCACTTAGTTAAATGGGAAGTTATTGCAAGTCCAATTGAAAAAGGGGGATGGGATTTGAAAAATATGTTTAAATTCTCTCTAGCATCAATGGCTAGGAGTCCTTAGCTGGAAATATCTGGCGGTAGTCTGTGGACTAAAGTAATCCAAGTGAATTATTTCAAGAAGATTTCATTGGTTCAATGGATTCGATGTAGGAAAAAAAACCAAAAAGGCGTTTCTAACCTATGGGATGGTCTTTTGGATGCCTTTGGTGTCTGCAGACTATGGCTTTCTTGGGTCCCTAGAAATGGTAGAGCTATTCGTGTGGGGGAGACCCTATTATTGGGGGTCGCTTAAAGCTCATGTTATCAGCTGAATTAATTTTCTTCCTTCACGAAAAGCGATACTATACATTGAACCATATCTCAAAGCCGCCGACTAGTGATGTTTCTCCTCAGGGTTGCATAAGATATTGTCAATTGGGTCTATGTGGTAATTTGGGGACTGAATGGTTAGATTATATCATAGGTCTTCATAATGGCTCAATCTTCCTAAGTGAAGGATTTGATGTTCTAAAATGGACCTTCAATCAGAGTTCTAACGAGATTACTGTGAATTTAACATATCAATTGTTATATGATGATATTATTTATGTTTAACAGTGGTGGCACTCATTATGGTATTGGCAGGCTCCATATAGAATTATCATATTATTCTAGCTTGCGTTGGAAAACATCATGTTGTCATGGGAGAATATTTTGAAGAGAGGTATGATCGGTCCAAACCTTTGTGTCATGTGTTTGGGTGTGTTCTACTATCTTAAATATACCTAATATTTAATTATCGATCGGGATTGGTAGGCTTAGAGTTGCAAAAAAATATATGCAAAGGTAGAGGGGTTCCTAGGGCGTTGTAGAAATACTTTAATAAACAAAAGATTGAAAAATATTTCAAAATGAAAAACCGAGTCAAACTCCTGAAAATTTAATTATTAATGTGATTAAAGCAAAACATCATACTAGGCTAATATCAGACTACTTATTAATTATTTTTCTTCTTCTTAATCTAAGAATGGGAAAACTTTCATAAACAACTTCAAAAACTGAGAAAGAATAAGTAGAAAGAATAAATAAAGAAGCAAGTAGAAAACTTAATAAAGAAAACTTAATTAAGAAGACTTCTTCTAATCCTATAACTGTTTTTTAGTAAACATACAATTAAAGGATTAAACCCTATGCTAGTATCAATCTACAAAGTATTGGCATGTCTAACCTTAAATTCAATATAAACAATGGTGAATTAAACTAAACCAAAGATATAATTATCAAATATTACAGCGATGATAAATGAGGAAATCAAAGACAAACGAAGCAAATTAAATCATAATTCAAGAACATACTTTGAGTGAAAAGAAATACAAAAAGGGCTTTTAATAAGTACTTTAAAATAATCTAACCTAAGGTCCTAGAGGTTGATGTAACTATTACCTAATTACCAAAACATAACAGAATTAAAAAAACCAAAGAAATAAAATTGAAAATAGGTTAAAAATAAACTAAGAATACTAAAGGTCGGATGGAAGGCTGGACGACAATCTGGAAGGAAGGTCCGAATGACAGTCCAAACACACAGTCCGAATGAAAGGCTGTATACATAAAATAATAAAAACAAACCTAAATGATTTAATTATCAGCTGATTTTGTGCATATGAAAACGAAATGCATAAAAGACATAATTTAAACTTAATTAATAATGAAAATAAGCAAAAGGGATTACTAATCTATGGGTGTGACGAGATTGTTTCTATTATAAAATAAAACAAACCGAAACAAAGCTGAACTAATTTACAGTTTTAAACAAAAAGCAACAAAACTAATCTCTTACTATAAATTATACCTAAGACTGACATAATATTAGGCACTAACTTGAAATAAAAGCTGAAAGGAAACTAGAAATAAGTTATACGTGGCCGACCATTTTAATTCTATAAACGATAACTACATTAACAACACAATGTGAGTTATATTAACTACGGCAGATACATGTTACAGAGAACAGAAAAACAAATATAAAGAAATTAAAAATAAAACTACTTATCTGTGATGAAGAGATAACAAAAACTCATACAGAAATAGAAATCATGAATTGTCGAGGGGCCCTCTCAGCAATCACGGGTAATGCCTGGCGAAATGCTTTCACACACAATCATAAACAGCAAGGCGTAGAGCTTCTATTGAAAAGAAGGAACATAGTTACAATCTTCTTATCTCCAAATAGACTAACTATCTACCTAATGGATTGATCAATCCCCTATCTCTCTGCATGGAGGTGTTTATATACACATTGTTTTCAAGAGATTGAGCAAGTCGACCCTTTAGTGGTTGACTGCTCTTCTAAATGTAGTCAATCATAAAAGGCAATAATTGTTCATACGCCAGCGCATGAGCATCTATCTCCTTCATCGTGATCATGGCATCTTCAACATGAGCAGGGCGTCGTGGTGGTGTATCTACTCCTCCTTTCGCGTGGCTGGTGGATTGGTGTTGGGCACAGGTAATGTACATGATGGGTCTTCCAGAACACAGGTCCTTCATCAGCGTGAATAGACTTTAGATGTGGCACACGGACTGGTGACGTGGTGGCGAACAAGAGTAGCGTGAGGGCGATCTTCTAGAACGCAGGTCGTTCATCGTTTTAAATGCGCAGACTAGTGGTGAGTTTAGAAGAGGCCACAAACGATTCTAGAACAAGAGTACGCCTTCTTTAAACGTGTGGGCAATGAGCAGCTTGGTGTTGGCGAAATCAACGGAACGACGATCCTTCTAAATTGTTGATTATGCTATCACTTGGGCACGTGGTCAACAAAACGGTTTGCAGATTGATTCAATGTTTAATACTTGAGATCGGTTTTGGACAGCGTGCAAACTGATTAGCGATCTGGACGGGAAGCTGGACAACGAGCTACGTGATGAGCTGGACACCGATTACGCAGATCGGGTTGAATGGTAAGCTGAATGCATTTTGTTTATAAATTCGCCCAAACATACTACATAACCTACAAACAAATATACATATTAATTAATATATCGAATATGCTTTAAATAATATAGATTTGAGTTAATAAAATCATAAAAAATGATATTAATAACCAAAGTTGGATAAACATTAAATTTGTTCTTACCTTGTGTTGAATAACGATATGCATGACATAAAATACACGAAAGATAATAAAATATGCATTTAAATGTGTTATTTTAATGCCAAAAATGATAACAAAATGAGGCTCAACATCATGTGTGGCTTGGTTGAAGAAGCAATTTTTCATTGATTTGTCTCCTCCCAATTCTCTATATCTATTTGGTTGCATGTGGTGTGCATTTTAAAATGCACAAATTTTTGGTCGGGGAGTTCCCTATCAGAGTGCTTCCTTTCATGGAAAAACAAGGCTCCTTCTCGGTAGTCTTTTCCTTGTTTCATTTTGTGGGAATTATGGAAAGGAAGGAATAAAAGGAATTTTGAAAATCCTTGTCCATATGCTCTCACCATCTGCTTTAGGGGGTTGGTTGCATTCAATGAATATTGTGCTTCATAAGATATTGGATCGTCGCTAAAAAAAACTAGAGTTTTTTAGGCTCTTTTTCCAAGTGACCGTTTGATGGGTTTTTTTTTTTATGGTTCCTCACAATAGGACTCTATGTTTTGTGGGGCTGGTGCAATCATCTGCTTGGATAAGGACATATTTTATAAGATTTGGATGTGTTGCGATTCTAGCTTGAATACCAAGAGTGAGCTCTTCTCCCTTTGGCTCCTTTTGGAGTTCTCTTCTAGTCTTGGCCTGGACAACATCCATATTTTTCGAGATTCGAATGTTATTATTGATTGGCTCATGAAAGTTCAAGGGATAACTATTCTTCTCCTCTCGGCTTGGCTAAAGAAGAATAGGTTGTTGATCAACTGTTTCCAAAACATCTCCTTCTTGCATGTCTTCAGGGAGCATAATATGTTGGTTGACTTGTTGTTGAAAAAGGCTCTTTTGTTGCTCGATGGTTTCTATTTCTTCGAGTTCTGGTACAATGGATCTCTTTCTTCAGAAGGTAGTGTTCAAACCATTTTGTATTGAGTTCCGGTGGCTTTGTTTTGGATTTGTTGTATATCTTTGTTGTTGCTATGGGCTATTTTGAGCTATGGACTTTTGTTTGGCTCCTTCCCTTTGGGCCTTTTTTCTTTGCATCCTGGCCTATGGTTTTGGCTTATTTTTGGATTCGCTTTGATCCTGTATTATGCGAGCCTTTTGTGCCAATGTACTACTTTTACATATACTTCAATAAAGTATAGATTTTTTCTTGGGAATATATATATAAACATTACAAAAACCATAGTTTACCCACATCCTTTTTTAATGTTTAACTTTATTATTTTAAAATAATTATTTTTAATTATATTA
>LPNX010696658.1:48562-80773 GCA_001517045.1 Pseudotsuga menziesii | reverse complement strand
CCCGAGGATTTGACCCCAAGACCTTATGCTTACAAATACAACTCTCAACCACTTGAGCTAACCCACCGTGCTATATATATATATATATATATATATATATTCCTTTATTTATAATAATATGAAGCGATTATGATTTGCAAAAGATGCTAACAATAATTATTTAGATTATTAAGTAAAAATTATATAATACTAAAATTATTATCATTATTTATCTAATATATATTTTTGGTAAAAAAAACTTTTACAAACCAATTGAGCTAACTCACTAGGCTATATATATATATATATATTAGATGTAACATGTTTCGGGAAAGCCTAAGGTACTTCCCTTCTGATTAGGTGGCCTAAACTGGTGGGGACTTTGAGTGAGGCCCTTGCATAGCCACCCGAGGATTTGACCCGAAGACCTTATGCTTACGAATACAACTCTCAACTACTCGAGCTAACCCATAGGGCTATATATATATATGTATGTATGTATGTATGTATGTATGTGTGTAAATTTTCTTTATTTATAATTATCCATTATTTATAATAATATGAAGTGATTATGATTTGCAAAAGATGCTAATAATAATTATTTAGATTAATAAGTAAAAATTATATAATACTAAAATTACTATCATTATTTATCTAATATATATTTTTGTTAAAAAAAAGTTTAATACTTATTTTTTTTCTTTTTCATATTTTTGAATTTTACATGTAATAATATAATTTATTTATTTGATATTTGATAACAATTAAATATGTCGAGAAGAATTCTTTCGATCGCTGCATGCTGGAACTGTTCGGCCTGCACGCCTGGAGGCGTTTTTTCCCAAGCTGATCGATAGATCGCTGGGCTGGACCCCCCTTTGCTGAGGCTGATCTGGAGCCTGGATCGAATTTTTCTTGCAGGGATCGAGGAGCTGGATCGAGAGCTTGTCTGTTATTTGGGGTGTGAGTTTCGTAGGGCCCAGAGGGCTGTCTACGGGGTCTTCATAGCTGATCGTGATTGCCAATGACTTGAGGGCCTTCCTGATGTCTGGGATGGGAGGTGTGCCTCTGGACCCGAGATCTGAGGCCTTTGATAATCTAATTCGGCCTCAGAACAGGAGATCGTGCGCTAGAAACCCACCGAAGTTTGTTAAGAGAATAGAGGACGTGCCGGAAGTAGCCCTGCCACCTGAAGAAACCATGAGGGTTGCTCTCTCCCTGGCAGACCGAGCCCTGGTCGGGCAATTCATGGGGCTCTGGCCTTCGCCAAAGACAACTAATAGCTGGGTCCAAAGAAACTGGAGACCCCTTATCTCCCAAAACGTTGCATCCTACTCTGTCGGAAGGGGATTTTTCCTCTTTGACTTCGAATCCAAAGAAGACAAGGAACTAATATTCAGGAATGGGCCCTACTTAATGGGTCCGCAAGGTCTCTACCTCAATGGGTGGACCCCAGATTTCGATCCCGAGGCTGACATCCCCAAGGCCGTGCCAGTCTAGGTCAGACTTCCTAATCTTCCCATGCATTGTTGGAACTCCAAATCTCTCCACGCGATCGAGACAGTACTAGGGAAGTATATTGATATGGCTAGCCTAAAGGATCACTACGCCTGCGCCCGGATCTGCGTGGAGGCGGACCTAGAAGCAGGACTCCCAGAAGCTATTAAACTAAATGTGGGGAACTGGACTCATTACCAAAGGCTCGACTACGAACAGCTCCCCTTCAAGTGTCGGGGCTGCCATGAATATGGGCACTTCATCCACAATTTCCCGAAAAAGCCCGAGATTCATCATGACAAGGGGGAGGGTTGGCAAAAGGTAAACAGATCCAAATCCAAAAAGCATCCAGATTCAAAGTCGGATGAAGGGAACAAAGAAGGGAATAAAGAACCTAAGATCATCCTCCTCGAAGAGACCCCTGAAACCTCCAAGACCAGAGAAACTAGTGAAGAAAGGGAGGACCCTGTAGTAGAGGAAGAGAAATCCAGCAATGATCATGGTAAGGAACCTGAAGTTGATCTAATAGCCCACCAAACGCAGGACCAGGAGGACAGCATGACAGAGATTCAAGTAGGAAGAAATCAGGGAAGATCAGAGGAAGACTCTGAATCGAAAGAAGAAGAAGAGGAGGAGGGGGAAATAGAAATGACTACTCCAAGGCAATTGAAAACCAAAGGAAGGAAATCTAAGAGAGAAGTAAGGGAGAAATATACCTATAAGGATAAGCTCCAAGGCTCCCAGCCAACCCTGGAAAAGTTGCTGAAAAACACTAGAAATACTCGCCAGCAGGGGCATGCCCAGAAAGGGATGCCGTCAAACACTAAAAGTAAGTAATGAAGGTCCTCTCCTGGAACTGCAGAGGTCTCGGTAGCACATGCAAGGAAGAAGCAATGACAGATCGTGTTTCACTACATCAACCGGACATCATTTTGATCCAGGAGACCAAGATGGAGGAAGAATCATTCCTCCAAGTAACTACAAAATTTTGGAAAAAAAGAGGCAAAGCAGCAATTAGCTCTAGAGGCGCATCCGGAGGCATAGGGAGGCTGTGGGACGAAAAGAAATTCGAGGCTGTTGACATCAAGTACAACTCTTGTTGGATCCTCACCTTGCTGAGGCAAAAGGACACGAACACCCTGGTAAGAATTTTCAATATCTATGCACCCAATTCCTATGCTGAAAAAAAGGTTTGCTGGAGGCTTATTCGAGAGGAAAAGAGCAATCTCCAAGGAAATGTAATCCTTGCAGGGGACCTCAACCTCATCCTCAGCCAAGAGGAAAAAAGAGGGGGATCCTTGGTCAGAGATCCCATTCGAGAAACTGTTGATGAGATCATTCTGGATTGGGATCTCATGGATGTAAAACCTCTCTCTGGAAAGTATACCTGGAATAATAAAAGAATCGGGCCTGGGCATATTGCTGCCAGACTCGACCGGTTTCTGGTCCAGGACTCTTTCCTCTTGCTCGGACTGAATTTAACATCCAAAATCCTTCCATTTGGAGGATCAGACCACAAGCCCATTCTGCTTGAGATGGCTGTCAATAGGAACTTAGGACCCATACCGTTCAGGTTCAACTCGCTGTGGGCCAGACAACCGGAATTTCATAAGATTGTTGCTGATACTTGGTCCCTCCCGGTCACTGGATCGCCCTCCTTCATTTGGGAGGAAAAACTCAGAAGGATCAAAAGAGCACTTAAGTCTTGGGCAAAATCGATTCCAACTCCCTCACTTCAAAAATCCCACGCTGCCAATGCGCTGGAGAAACACCAAACAAGTATGGAGGAAAGCCACGTGAATCAAAATGACATTGAAACTGAAGCCAAGCTGCAGTCAAACCTTCACGTGGCCTGTAGAATCGAAGCTGACTGGTGGAAAATTAAATCCAAAAGCAAATGGTTGAAAGAAGCTGATAAGAACACAATTTTTTTCCACAAACAGGCAAAAGTAAGGGAAAATCTAAATTCTGTGCAAGAAATCCAAGCCCAGGGAATTCTCCTCACCAATTTTGAAGACATTAAGACTGAAGCCACGAGGCACTTCAGTGATTTGTTTAAAGATCAACCCACTGAGGATGACATCAATCTCTTCAATTTGATTCCCCACGCGATTAATAACAATCAGAATGACGAACTGAACCAGAAGGTAACGATGGAGGAAATCAAGCAGGCCATCGATGGTATGGAGGATGACAGATATCCAGGGCCTGATGGCTTCAATGCTACCTTCATCAAGTTATGCTGGGATATTATAAAAAGTGATCTGTTCAAAATGATCAGCAACTCTCAAAGACGCAGCAAAGTCGGGGGCAGCACAAACTCTGCCTTTCTGGCACTCATCCCGAAAGAAAAGGAGGCCATGACCTTTGATAGGTTCAGGCCAATTTCTTTATGCAACATTGGTTACAAAGTTATAACAAAGATAATAGCACAGATTGAAGCATATATTGCCGAGAATCATCCCGGAGAATCAAGGCGGGTTTGTCAAAGGCAGGAAGATCTGGGATAATATCATATTAACTCAAGAGGCTATTCACTCGAGTCTGAAGAATGGTGATCAAGGAATGGTGATTAAGATCGACCTAGCCAACGCCTTTGATAGAGTCAGCCTTCCCTTTCTCCTGAAGGTTATGCAGAAATTTGGATTCAGCTCAAAGTTTATCTCCTGGATCAAGGCCTGTATCAGTAAGCCGTGGATCGCCCCCTTAGTCAATGGCAAAGCAACTCCTTTCTTCCAAGCCTCGAGAGGCCTGAGGCAAGGCTGTCCGTTATCCCCGCTGCTCTATGCCATTCAGGCTTCGGTACTCAGCTTTCAGCTGGAAAATACCAGACTTGAGCAGGATCTCCTCGGAATTAAGATGGCCAGAGGAACAAAAGATATCAATCATGCGCAATTTGCGAATGACACTATATTGCTGGGGGGAGCCAGTCAAATCATAGCCCGCTGTTTCAAAACTGAACTGGATCGTTATTGTCATGCCTCCGGAAGTGAGATCAGTTTTAGGAAAAGCAAGATATATGGCTGGAATATTAACCCTAGAGAAATGCTTAATATCTCAAGAACTCTCAGAATGGATGGTGTAGTCGACTGGGAATCCTTCAACTACCTAGGGATTCCCATCTTCAAAGCCAAATCCAAGAGCTCAGCCTGGACTCCAATTATAGAGAAAATCAAAAGGAAAATCCAGGGCTGGGGGTCTATCTGGTTAAACTTGGCTGGGAAGGTGGTCCTAATAAAGTCAGTCTTGAACAGCTACCTTCTCTGCCAGAGTACTCTTCTCCTAGCTCCGGCCAAAGTAATCTCTCAGATAGATGGGCTGATCAGATCCTTTCTCTGGCAGAAAGGCAATGCTGGGGTTGGTAAAAAATTTGCTCTGGTCAGCTGGAGAACAATTAAATTGCCCAGGCCAGAGGGCGGACTTAACATCAGAGATATCAGAAGTCAAAACTTGGCTATGGGGGCCGAGCTGCTTTGGAATTTGACCGCCCCCAAGCCTTCCTGGTGCAGTTAGGTGTTGAAGGCCAAATACTTCAGAGGACGGAGGCTCAGGTGCCTTGATGGAGAGCACGTGAACCAGAAGGGATCTTCTATCTACAATATCTGCTTCAAAGCTCTCCCCAGGTTCAAAGATGAACTGTATTGGGTTCCTGGCAATGGGAAGTCAATTAATATATGGCAAGACAGAATACTAGATAAAGAACCGCCCCAAATTCCACGCCTGCAAGAGAGATTGACAGAGCAGGGAATGATCACGTTGTGGGATTTTTCCAAGTGGGAGACAGAGTTGCCAAATAGATGGGCCGGCTGGAACATGCCGGACTGCCCTCCTGAACTCAACGCAGAGTTTAAAATTCTCTCCACTCACCTCGCTGGGCTGGCACCGGATTCAAAGGTAAAGAGGGATCGAAGGGGCTGGGGGAAGAAAACTGGAGTCTATACAACGGATGAAGGATATCACTTATTCGCTGCAAGCTATAACGTGCCGGAAAACCCAAGGATATGATCGAATCTCTGGAAATGCAACACTCTTCCTAAAATCGATATATTTGCTTGGACTCTTACGCATGAGAGAATTCTCACTGGTGAGAATCTGTAGAAAAGAGGTATTCTCGGCCCATTTAGATGTCCACTATGCACTGAAGACATAGAAAATATCAGCCACCTGTTCTTAAAGTGTCCCTATACAATTTCGGTCTGGGAGGAAGTGTTGAAGCCACTGGGAGGTGGAGTACGCTTGCCAGACACAATTCAGGACTGGTTTACAAGTTGGGACAAGCTGTATAATGGTGACCTGCACAAAAAAAATGAAATCAAAGACTGTTGGCTGAAGCTACCCAAGCTAATCTGCTGGGGCATATGGAATGAAAGAAATCAAAGAATCTTTCAAGAGAAAGCCCAGCCAGCTTGGAAGATAGCTAATAAGGTAAATGTCCAGCTAGGAGAGATAATCAGTATTTCTAAGCCTTCAATTAATAAAGAAATCCTGACTGAGAAGGAGGGAAATTGGATGAAAAGTCTTAAAACCATGGTGGAAAATGAAGCAACTCCAATAAAGCTGGAAGAATGGGACATTAGGATGGAATGTGATCAGTTTGCGAGCTGGCTCAAAGAGAAGAAGACATTTAAATTATTCTTTGATGGGGCTTCCAAAGGGAACCCGGGGAAAGCTGGGGGCGGAGGAGTCATAATTGATCCGGACGGGAAGGTCGAGATTGACTTCAGCTGGAACATTGGTAATGACTCGAACAATATGGCTGAGGCGTACGGGCTCTGGCAAGGTCTCAAGCAGCTGCAGGGAAAAGGTGTGGAGGAGGTCTTGATCTTTGGGGACTCCAGGGTTATTATACAGGCGCTGAACGGGGGTAGAAGGGACAAGAATGGAAGAATAGCGAGGATGATTAACAGAATTAGATCCAAAGTTAAAAAAATTCAAGAAAATAAAATTTTATCACATCCTTAGGGGCCTAAATGTTTTGGCGGACCAGGCAGCCAATAACTCTATAGCAGCTGGTCTCCATGATCTCATTGTTAATTCGGTTGCTAGTGTAGATATCCCTCCTTAGCTCTTCTTATTCGTAGGAGGAAGAAGCAGTCGGGAAGATAGATGTAATAGGTTTCTGTACCAGCGGACTATTTGTTGTTTCCTTAATATATTATAACCGTTTTTGTTAAAAAAAAAAAAAATTAAATATGTCAAAGAAATTTTAATTTTAAATAACTTTTAAAATTATGATATTAGATAGTTATTCTAGTTTTTAGACTAAACATAATTAATGTTGTATAACATTTAAAAGAAAATTTAAGTATTAGTTTATTTTACATTATCTTTTACATAAGAGAGAGGTACTAAGCAACTATGTTGCTTATTTCACTGGTTTTTTTCAAGAAAAAAAAGTGTAGTTCCTTGATATTCCATGAATCAAAGGTAACAATAAACATATCAATGATACAAAGTATCATAACCTTCCAATATCCACAAAACAAAGCTCAGCAAAACAAGAGAAACAAAGAGCAGACTCTTTGCCAGAAAAGAAAATAACCAGCGCCCGTAACAAAGGTGGACTGCTGCACTTCTCAAATAGGGGATTCCAACTCGAACATAAATCTAGAAAAAAGGAACTTGCTCCTTTCTCTACCATTTTGAACAAAGGGAAAATTCTTGGGTCCTAAGAGAGCACATAATGAACATTGAAAGCTTATCAAAGGAAGCACTTGGGGAAGAAGAGATGTCCCCAAAATAAGAAGCCGAATAATCACACACCAAGAACTGTTCAAAAAACTTTGGCAAAAATACAACTCAAGACTTTTCCATGTTCATAAAAGATGATAATGCCAAACAAATACTGTGAAGGGCTCTTCAAAAGAGCTGAAGAGAGCCACCCCCAATAACCTCTCCTTCAAAAATATATGTGAAGGAGAGAAGACCCGACTCCAGAGAAAGTGGTTCCTTAGATAACCCATCAACACTCATATTGTGCTCCCTATAGACGTGTTGGAAATTTATAGAAAAAAGGAATTTTTTATATTAGTAATACGAGCACACCAATGCTCTAGATCTAGTACTGCAATTCTAGAGACAGACTTAGCCCAATTTATGATGACCTTGGAGCCCCCATAGATAAGTAAATCAGGAAGACCAATTGAAGCAGCGAATACCATCACAGTCCAGAGTGCTAGCAGTTCTGCTCTCGTATTAGTGCTGGTCCCAAAACCCATTTTTATATGAAAGAAATGTGTATGTCTGATATAGAGAGTGATGTATGCACCTCCCTTACCAATTGTAGCAGCACGATCGAAGAACCTAGTTGGGTAAATGATTTTGGGAGCCAGTTCGATAACTAGAAAAGATTTTTTTTTTGTGTGTGTAGGCCACAAGATATGATTTAAAAAGATCAAGAGTGTTGAAGAATACTGTTCTTATATTCGGTTCAAGGTCCCCAAAGATGCATTTGTTGTGCGCACTCCATAGAGTCCAGATATAAAAGAAAGGTAGATAAAGCTGATCACGATCTTGCTCATTCCAGTCGTTTAGGTTTTCCAGTAATGAGTGCTCCTTCCATTCGATATTGAAACTAAAAAGAGAGTCGAGAGAGGCTCTCACAGCCAGAGAAAAAGAATAGGCTAAAAAGATATTTTCCACTGTTTCACTCTCCAACTTGCATAAACAACAACGATTAGGGCCAATCCATCCCTTTTTTTATCAAATTTTCCCAAGTGCTAATACGATTCCCTGCACATAGCTGAATAAAGCATTTGATCTTGATCAGAATGTTTTAGTGCCAGAGATGATAGTAATGTCATATAATTAAATTCACCAAGTGTGATGAAGCTATAAGATCATAAGCAAGTTTTGCTGAGACTTCATTATTTTCTGAATTGTGCATCCAAAGTAATTTATCCTTCTGATTTGAGAGTCTGATACCTCCATAAGATAAACCACAAATATAATGGGACCATTCAAACTTCCAGTCACCTTCTAGTTCCAGATACTTTGCAGATAACCAATAAGAATGAGAGGTGGTACCTTCACCTGTGTTGTGTGCTTGATTGACAGTACAAATGCCATAATCGTTTAAGTATGCAAGTAGTTCCTATGAGAGGATATAACTTGTGTTCATGCCAGCAATTGTGTCTATTCACAGCATTATCAATTCTCCATAACCGACTCTCCAACCCAATATTCTACTGATCCAAGAGAGTACCCTAATAAATCCATTCCAATAATGAGATGTACTATGGATAGAAAGATTTTGTCGTCGAAGCCAATTTTCAATGGAAGTTTTTTTTATATATTTTGCTTGGATAACTTGGTTCCAAAGATCTTTGCTACCAAGCACAAACCACAATCTCTTGAGCCCAAGCGAGATACCGAACCGTTCCAGATTTTTAATATTCCATCCCCCAAATGAAAAAGGTCTTGAGATAGTTTTCAAGTCAGGTAAATGAATCCTACATTTGTTAATAGTACCACCCCAAAGGAAAGTAAAAATAAATTGTCGGAGTCTTCTTAGGGTAGATTTTGGTATCCTTTCCAGAGAGAACCAATATACATGGATACCACTCAAGAACGCCCTGATAAGGATCAGTCTGCCGCCCATAGATAAGTATATGTATGACCAATTATTAAGCCTTCTCCCAAAGTTTTGGATAATCCACCTCCAATCATTTAGACCATAACTCGAGGGTTTAAGCCAATATCCCAAATATTTAAATCCTTTTTGAACTGGCTCCATCTTATAGGGGAGGATAGCACACATGATACTGATCACTTCCTCTTTTAAGTTACTATAGAGAAAATAAGACTTTTCCACACTTATACACATCCCTAAAAACATAAAAGCTCCAATTCATCTTTATATGCTTGCCATTCCTCCAAGGTACCATTTCCAGCTAAAACAACATCATCCACGAAAAGTAAATGAGTTATGCCTAGTGTAGGTGATAGACGAATACCTTTAATTTTCTCATTTCTCTTGCTTCCCCTATAAGACGACTAGGCTCTTCTATTACCAAGAGGAAGAGAAGAGGCGTCAGTGGGCAACCTTGTCTTATGCCCCTGGAGGCATTGAAGAACCCTGTAGGAGAGCCATTGACAAACACATAGAAATTCGTTGAAGTGACACATCCCATAATCCAATTTACAATTTCCAAAGTCAGACCCACCTATAGAAGTAAGAGACGCAGAAAAGTCCAGTTTACTTTGTCGAAAGCTTTTATGAGGTCCAGTTTGAGAACCAAAGCTTCCAACTTCTTTGTCTTTATAGTATGAATGATTTCTTGCGAAATACCAATCGACTCAAGGATTTGTTTATTCTTCAAAAAGCCAAATTGTTCAATTGAAATAACCCTGGATAAAATAGGCTTTAGTATGTTGGAAATGATTTTTGAAATACGTTTGTAAATCAGATTGCAAAGAGAGATTGGATGAAAGTCCGCATAGGATTTAGTATTTTTACATTTCAGGATGAGAGTCAGAAAAGTGGAGTCGATAGAACGTTGAATATTACCTTCTTTCCGTGATTGTTCAACAACCTTTAATAAATCATCACAAACCAGCTCAAAGAAAAACAAAAAGAATTCAACTGACCAACTGTCGGGACCAGAACTTTTGCCCTTCTTGAAACTTTTCAAAGCAGTCTCAACTTCCATCATCGAAACCTCAGCTCCCACAATAGTTGCATCCTATGCAGAGAAAAAGGTTGGGAACAATTTGATAATTTTTAATTGGTCTGTAATGGGATTCCTTCCATGATCCATAAACAATGTTGAGAAGTGATTTTTCCCCAAAGTTTTAAGTTGAGCTTGATCACTGACAGTATTACCATCCCCATCCTGCAATTCCTAGATAGAATTTATATTCCACCTTGCAAAGGAGGAGCTATGGAAATTTTTTGTGTTGGCATCTCCCTGATCAATCCAGATAGCCCAACTTTTTAATATCTAGGTTAGTACCTCTTGCGCCAATCTTTTCTCTTTTTTTTTCATAATGGAAACCCGTTTTTGTGCCTATTCCTCTGAAAGAATGATAGAAGAATAATTTGAGTAAAGATGTTGCAGCTCCTTTGCAATATCTGCTAAATACGACCCCTACCTTGATTTTTGCTTATTTTCCCAAATTTTTACTTCACCTTTTAGTCATTTTAATTTCAAAACCAAACATCCATATCATCACCATCAGTTTGTGACACCTCTGAGGACCAAGAAGTTTTAACAAGATGAGGGAAATCCTCCTCCATCAGCCATGCTCCGTTGAATTTGAAAGGAAAGATTTGTTTGTAAGATAAATCAGCCCACTCTAAACAAACCGGGAAGTCATATGAGATCACCAAAGGATGGGACCAAGTCCTATATCTAGAGAAGAGGGGAAGTAGTGAGTCAGATGCTAGAAACTGATCAAGCCTCTTACTAATGCCCTCATCCCCAATCCTTCCATTCCTCCGTTTTGGGCCTAAGCAAACATGAGTTAATTCCACCATATTAGTGCGCACCAATAACTGAGAAAAATAAGGATCAAGAGGATCTAAGCGGGATTTCAGTCCCCATATCTCGACATTAGAAAGAGTGAAGTTTAGGTCACCTGCAATAATCAAGTTGGGATGATTAAAAATGCCTCCACCAATGACTGCATTCCAAAAAAGTTCCCTATTAAGATAATGGCCATAACAGTTTAGGTAGGAAATTTCAGTGTTCAGACCCCTAAATCTAACCTTGACCAGAATACCAACAGTCGAGTAAAAGGCTTTACAACGTGCAACTAAGGGATCCCATCTAGTAAGAAAACCACCAGAGATACCGTTAGAGTCGATGGCACAAAATTCCCAACTGCGTTTTAGCTTTGCAAAAAGGCGGAGTGCTTGAGCATGGGCACACATAATTTCTTGTATAAAAATCATATCAGGTCTTAAATCAGAAAGTAGACTACCAAGAGCTTTTAGATTGGTTAGCCCTCCGAAACCACGAATCTTTAGGGAGAGAAGTTTCATTAAAGACCCAAAGCCGCAAGGTGACATTGCTCTAAGCACCCTTGGAGAAGTAACAAGGTTGTGGGAGTGACTAGCCCTGACCGCATCCTTTATCCCGACTAACAGAGGAATTTAGTGAACATAACTCCCTCACTCTGATAGAGGCCTAATCTGTTTAGGTTTTATGGTTCTTCGCATGGTCACATTTTCGTGTCTAATGGAAGCCAAAGGCAAGGTAGAAGGAGAGACGAGAGTCTTGTCTGTAAAGATCACAAGAGATTTTAGAAGAGTTGAGTCATTGAAAGAGGAAGAGTCCTGAGGGCCTACAGGAGGATCAACCCAGACTGGAGTTAATAATGGTGACTCCCACGATAATGGGGGAAAGTCCTCTGGTGAGAAGAGAGGTGTAACAAAAGCTGGTAAGGAATGAAGTAAAACAATAGTATCATCTGAATCCCTAGTGTCCACTCCCCCCACCAGGTCATAGACTGTCTCACTGGTAATTAAAAACCTCTCACCCCTAGTACTGACAGGTCCTAAGGAGGAATAAACAACATAAGGCACAAGGTCCGGTAAACGACTGCAACTAGCACATTTTTCAACATCTTCTATATAATCTAGTTCCCCTTTTGTTAAGTCTTCATAGTTTGAGGGAGAGATAGAACTATACATACCTGTTAGGAGCGACGAAGATGGAACCTCAATAATGAAATCAGAGCAATGCAGATTTTTGGTCATCTTCATGACCTTATCTGTGCTGCCCGATGACAAATGTGAGCCATGAAGCAAGGAGGGACATTTGTGCCTGAGGTGCCTAGTCTCGTGGTAGAAGTGACAACGAAATGAGACATTTTGATAGTCCAACTTTTGCACTTGCACTTATTCATTACAAAGAATATCAATTTCCAGAGGCATGCCACAAGAAATGTCCAATTCAACCAAAATGTGAGCCATGCACTTATCAAAGGAGTGTTGGAAATTTTCCTCCACGACCAGAAATCTACCAAGAGAATTCATTGTTCCAATGAGGACATCACGACTCTAGAGAGGTAAGGGCAATGCTGGAAGCATAACCCACAAATGTCGCTTCACGACCCTTTCTCGAATAGGATCAAAGCCTACATGCCACCGACTCGACACCAGAGAGCCTTTGCGAATGATCCAAAGTGTATTAATAATCTTGGAGGCGTCATTATCTTTGAGAAATAGAAAAACAAGCCATCCATTTGCCATACGACTAATAGTCAGGACATAATCAAGTAACAACTTCCAGTTCCAAGTTGCCCACTCCACCTGGTCATCTTTCTCCATTTTGCAATACTCAAGCATGCCGACCATTGCTCTATCGCATAGAGCCTCCACCTTCTTCATATATACGTCCCGACCAAGGACGAAACTGCGCTTAGCCTCTAGAGCTTTGATAACTTTTATCTTCCTCTAAGCTTTATAAAACAAAGGTGGTTTCAATACTGGTTCCGTAACCCGCTCAAAAGTTTTGGAACCCTCCATTCATCCGATACCAAAGAAAATCAATGGGAGGAACAGGTCAAGTTCCGACAAGAAACCCTGGAAATGATGCAGACCTGAAAAAGGGCAATAACCACCAGCCTACAAACATGCACAAGAAACATGAGCTTTCCACCTAAGGAACCAAGAACTGTTAAAAGGCAGAAAGGTATAGACAAAATTCGACAGCAGAAAGGGTGGAGTCAACCAAGTAGAAGCTCGAAAAACCCGCCGCTGAAACCCTAAAGTCAAAGACGACACAAACAAGCAGAAAATCACGTGCTTCCACCTGAGAGCAGACCCACGAGCTACAATGACACTCGACTAAAAAAAATATATTAAAAAACACTGCCAGAAAACGGGAAGACCCAAAACCCACCGCGGGATACATCTATTATAGTAAAAAATAGTAAAGGTCAGAGGAGCCCCTGAGTAGGGAAAAAGACAAAGAAGTAAAACAAAGCCTGAGAAAAAACCAGATAAAACAAGTGTTCATTCCCACTTTGTTTTCATGGTTGATACTAAGTCCTCCACTTTAGAGGATAGATTCCATGCACAAACATCAAGAACTCAAAAAAGAAATAAAAATCGGACAAGAAAAACAAACCCAAACCAGAGCATCCAATTATTAATGCATGAACAAACCCATCGAGGTTTATTCATACTTCTTTATCTAAGTACATTACTACATTAGCTAGACCATCCACTTGATTATTGCTTCGCGGTTAGATATGCAAAAATTTAATTAATTCAAACAAATTAAAAAAATGTGATGATCGTGTATCATCCATGATAATCTATATATATATATTTTTAAGCTTTCTAACGACTAACCATGAATCCACAAAAACAACAACATTCTTAATATTTATAACATTATTTATTTATTTATTTTTTTCAGATGGAAAGATCCACGGGAAACCTAGCAATACTTCCCCACATTCGTGGATGGTAGAGGTGGTAAACCGCCGGCCATCCTAGCAGAAGGCCTAACCCCAGAGGACTCAAGGCTCGAACCCGTGACCTCCCCCCGAACCGAGAGAGTGTACGCACGTCTTACCAATCGAGCTAACCCTTGGGGCTATATCTATAACATTATTTATATCATAGAGAAAAGCTAATCCAACATACAATACATGTATAAATACTTGTTAATCCCGACCCAAACATATATCATTTCAGGATGTCCTTCGAGACCGAGAAATAACTACTACCACGCTTGCCACCCCCTTTACTTGACTTAATCATAAACAAAAGTTAATAAAATTGAAAGCATTATATAAGATGTACCCATGAACACATTTTTGTCTCCGATTGCCTCATTCACTCCTATGATTTTTCTCACCTAACAATACATTTTTTTTGGTTAACAATTACATTAATCGTGTTGTTAATTAACTTATAAATACAATTTTTAAGAAGGATGGTTAGCATTATTGTTTGTTAATTAACTTATAATAAATTTGTTTAGGAAGAATTATTAGCATTAACGAGTAATGGTGCGCTTAAGGATAGAAAATGTGTGCCATCATTTGGGAAAAAGGGGATGCCCATTAAATGACTACTAAAAAACAATAATTAATTTTCCGAAAAGTGAATCATGCTATGGATGAAGTGGTAGTGTATAGGGACCTATTTGCAACACATGTAAGCTAGCAATTGCTCCAAGAAGGTGCAATAATACGCCGATAAGGTTATTGTTGGAGGGTAAAAAATAATGAAAATAGAAAATGCGTGCCATCATTTGGGAAAAAGGGGATGCCCATTAAATGACTACTAAAAAACAATAATTAATTTTCCGAAAAGTGAATCATGCTATGGATGAAGTGGTAGCGTATAGGGACATATTTGCAACACATGTAAACTAGCAATTGCTCCAAGAAGGTGCAATAATACGCCGATAAGGTTATTGTTGGAGGGTAAAAAATAATGAAATGGGGAACTAAAATCGAGTTGGTGTAGACTTGGCGGTGTACCTTGAGGAACTTTAAAATTTAGAACTTCAAGATTATAAATATATAACAAATTGTAGCATCAGACAATATACTTAAAACATGTAAAAAATTCCAAATATATTCTAAGTATGTTTACCAGCAATGCTAAGGGTGTGTGGACTAATATATTCTTTGCAACTTCATCTTTCAAGTGAACATCAAGTGGACTGTTTTCTGACTCGTCATTGGTAGTTAACCTTGCAATAGGTAGCAATCCTCTCTTTTAGCTCAGCCAAACCCTTGTAATCTCGTAGTCTTACTACAATGTATTGTTGGTAGGCACTGATTTGTGGAACCACCTCCTACAAATTTATGGAAGAGCTAAGGCAATTCTGAATTGATGGTTAAGGACATTTCCAGACAACTTTAGCTTAGCTTCAAGATCAAGATGTAGATCTCTTCATGGTTATCACTACCTTGGGTTATGGTAGTTGTAGTCTTTTTGGTTTATAGTTAATGATTCATTTTCACAACATCAAAGTAATCACTTTGATTCCTTTTTTTTCAAAGAAATCACCACCATATCTAACACTCTAACAAAGGTTATTGCATTCAACCATAAGTTAACATTTTAGGGTTTAATAAAATGTTGAAATAGAATTATAAATTAACTTTAGTAGAGAGACAATTCAAATATCTTAAGCATGACTCGTGGATAACCATAATGCATCATATACAATTTGGAATATGAGACTTAGTGGGCCTTCTTGTACTTGTATTTGTATACACATTCAAGAATTTCAAAAGGCTAACAAAAGTTAAAACCCAAAAGGAGTAGTCTAGATGGCCTTCACTGAGATTGCCATGTATCGATCTCGGTTTTCTTCCTTTAGTGGTGACTGAAGTGACAATGGTAGCAATTAAGGTGCTCAAATAGCTTCCTAATGTTTTTGTAGGAAGAGAAAGAGGACTCCACAAGCTGTGAATTGCATCAGGTGACCGATCGTAGAAAAACCCAAGCTTCCCTTGATGGAAAAATATTTATGAAGCACTAGTTAAGAAGTATTGGGGACTTTGCCAAAAAATACTCATAGAAACTTGTGTGGTTGTATCATTGACCAAATATAGAAGTCTAACAATATCCAAGTGGTTGATTTTAACCAAGGTAGCTATTGTCATAGAAATTATTGATATCACCATCCCAATAGCCATCCATTGCAGCTCAGTAAACTCTCTACTTCATATAATCTATAAATAATTTCTTTCTAGATCAAGGAGCAAAAGTTAGTTGTTTTTCTACCCACCCAAATGGAAGTTTTGGTTCGCAAGCTCTACCTTCCTAGTTTTGGCATGCTAATGAAGACGAAGCAGAAGGAGAAGGCAGATGATGTTTGGGGTTGTATAGAGTGGGAGTCCCCATTAAGAGTGCAAGATATGAGAGCGAGCACTAGTGGGGTGGAAAGATGTGAGAAGGAAATGGAGTGGAAATCTAGGTCAAGATTACTTGTAGAAACATGGAAGAAGCCTCGGTTTCAAAGAGAAAATGATGCACCAACTTCACCAAATGATGCAATATGATGGCATTCAAAGCTACAAATGTGTGTTTAATCTATCCTTTACTCAATGTGAAAATAAATGAAAAATATTCGAGTGGGTTTGAATATTTTTCTTCTTTTTCCATGGATGTTGAGTGTGATGTGTCTATGTGGGGTTATTTCAATAACTAAAGCAGTAGAAGGAAACTGTGTTGGTTGCAGCTAAATCATGATATTGGGTATGCACAATGCTATGTTCTATATCAAAGAACCACATAGATACATAATAAACCTCAACATTAGCTTCTCTTATCAAATCCACATAAAGGAAAACAAAGCTACAAATGTGGCTTTGATCTTGTTTACTCTGTGAACATTATAAGAAAAATACTCTAGAAGTTCGAAATATTTCCTTCATTTTCTTTGGATTTTGGAGTCCAATGTATCTATGTGGCGGTCTTTTATTTACTAAAGTTTCAGAAGGAATCAATTATTGTTGTCTAATTCAAATATCCATGATCTTTGCTATGGTCTACTGAAGATTAGTCAAGAAATGAAGGAACCTTCTAATACAAGGAAAGATCATGAACAACCTTCCCTAATTGAGGCAGTATGAAGCTGCCCATAGAACATGGCTTTAGACTTTCTTATACTCTGTTCTCGTCTTAATAAATGAATTTTAAGATGAAAATAGTGTTTCTTATACGATCCATGAATATGAATGTATAAAATGATGCAAGATCATTTTTTTGCATCAATCTATGCTTCTCATCAAAATTGTATAATAAGATTAAGAACAGATCCTCAGTTCAATTTTGTTGTTGTTGTTGTCATCAGACTAGCAAGCCAAAGAAAGCTGAGGCATGTAGATCAATCAGTATCTATCTTCTTTCTCACAAATTCATTTTGAGTAGTGGAGACTAAATGCTAGATCCTCTTCTGCCTTGTATCCTATGTTAATTATGTGTATTTCATTATCAAAATAATGAGCCAAAGAATGCTAAGTAATGGACAACAATCAATCTCTATGCTCACAAATTCATGATGAGTGGTGTTGACTAATTGCTATTGTAGTTGTGGCAAGAAGTTGAATTTTCTCTTGAATAATTTCTAGCCAAGATGTGTATTTCTAAGTACATATTTTCTTCTATATGTTGTAGATTATTCGAGGTTCACTAAGATAACAGATACTGTAGATGTTTTCTTCTCTATATTGATAAATTATACACTAAAATTCAATGTGGATAGAAATACAAACTTGGTACTAGCTCTATTATGTTTTACAATACTGCAGTAATATGATATCCATTAGGCATAAGGTTTTTAATCTCATCTTTTCAACAAGCTTGATCCAACCTTTCTCCATTACAAAACTCGTTTAGAACATAAGAGTAGACTTCAAGATCAAAAGTCCATTCATTGTTCTACATCACTTTTCAAAGTTCTAACATTCTAGCCCAATGACCAAATATCCCTAACCTCATGAGCAGTAATTTATAGGTTTTCAAATTATGATAGTCTCTTACTCATTTCATTCCTTTGTAAAACCACAAATTTGAATGAGGGGGAACAAATTTACACAAAGTTTCAATGAAGGAATTCACGGTTCCAACTTAAGGGACAATACCATCTTCTAACAAATGAAAATTATAGATATTACAAGATAATTAAACTTTGTGTAAATTTGTTCCCCCTCATTCTTTCAAGAAAATTTTAAAAGATATTCAACTTTGAAGATATCTCTATAAAACTTCAAATCCACCCAAATTATCTAAAAAATACTTCAAACAATGACTAATGTTATTTTAACAACCTTGTGAATAGGCTCCTCAACAAAATGTTGCATATACAAGGAAGTGAGCCTACTACAAGGCCAAAGACACAATTTGCAAACATTTTAAGCATTTGATGCCATGGCTCTAATAACTGTTAACACTACATATGTGCATCATACCAATTCAACCATAAATATAAAGCAGAAAAGAAGAAATATTTGAAAATTCTACATAATCATGCCATTACAACTATGTATATTGAAAGGCACAATAGGTTGATATGTCATATATAAATATTTCATTATCATTGTTCATTTAAATTGTATATTGGCACTCTTTTTTCATGCAAGTGAAAACATTGTTAATTACTTTAGTCTCCACTCTCAAATAGTATGTGTGCATTTGCATATGTGGAGCAATATGATCTAGAAGATAATTATTAAATGAAACATGCTTACAATCAGCCAAGCCATGCTGGCAATTAGGCTACTTACCAGCCTATCTAAAGAAAGTGAGGAGAGACTAATCACTTAAACTTTCCCTCTTCATTACTGTTTCAATTGTATCTCGGTTCAATGACACCCTAGTCTGAGATAAGGATGCTTCCATAGCAGCTTTACCTTTCAGTTTCTGAAGAAAAACCCCACAAAGCTTGTCATAATCAATTATATGGTCATCAATACTTATAACTAGTTTGGATGGAACAATGGCCTCTTGGGTTTCAGTGGTCAATTGTGTCTTTTGATCTGAAACAATGAATTGGGTGTTTTTTGAATACAATGAATTGTATTCTCCAATGTTTCCAGAGCACTCTGTTTGCATAGGGTTGGTGATGACAAACATTGCAAATTCAACTTCAGTAGCCAAAACTGTTCCGGGCAGTATTAAGAATCCTATAGCGCCGAGGCCATTTTTAGTTTTACTTGATTGAATATACCTTCCATTTTTTGTGGCAGCTAAACGATTAATTGGTGGATAGATTGAATCTCTATTTTGCACCATAGTGGTATTAGCACGAGTGCCAAATACCTCCTCATGCAACTACTTTCCAGACAGAACATACTTTTAATGCTTCTTAATCCCTCACAAATCTCAACTAAGGCATATATATGAAGAGAAAGGTTGGGGTAATATCTTCTAGCTACAATGATATTCCTTTCTTATAAGAGGATTCTAAACCAATATTTTCATTTCTTTTACCATCTATGGACTTTTCTATGACATGTTTCAAAACAAAGCCATACCCTTTATGCTCTAAAAAACAATCCTCTACAATCTTATTGGAAGGTGTTTCATGGCTCTAAATTGTCAAATGAAACATCTTCAAAACAATATCAAAATTTTCAATACAAGTTGCACCATCACTTGAACAAAACATGTAAGTTCCAAAAGGTTTGTACGGGCTTCTCCTCATAACTCCATTTACCTTCCTTAGAGAATCAAGCTCATAGTTTACTACTGTATGAGTATACTGTAGGACATAATTAAGAAGAGTCCTATAAGCATCTTGAATAAAAGAATCATGTATATATTGACTGTCATTACCTATTATGCCCTGCCACTGAGGAAAAATAGCAATAAACGACTCAACAATTGACTCAAATGGTGTAAGGAGCATCCGAGGGACAATATCATGCCTGAAAACGACATGACAAAAGTTGCTTGCCCAATTTTCACGGCCAACTGCTTCAACATGTCTTGCATATCCCAAAAAGAAAAGAGCCAAATGTTATTTTGACTCTAGTTTGCCTTGGCTATTCCTTTAGTTTAAGTTGATCTTGATTTTTAATTTAATTTTGATTTGAAAAATGTGAACCAGGCTATGAGATTACATAAAGGAAGTTCATAGGATTCCATCTTCATCATTTGCTTTGGAACTTGCATCTCGGAAGAAAATTCATATTGATAAAGTTTTACAGATCCTTCTTCAACTTCTTTACATGCAGTGGGCACATTAACTTCTTTGTTTGCTGATTAACTATTTTTTGAAATGGGTGACAGAATTAGGCATGTATTTTCTCCATTTGGCAAGAAAAGAAAATGATATTGTGCATTATTATTATTGTTGGTATATTATTGTATGGACGAATCAATGAGATAGTCATGGTATGATTTGTATGTTTTATGGTTGTTGATATTGTGTTTATGCATGGTTACACAGGATGTGGGATGAACAGAAGGTAATATTTTCACTCAGAGATAATAGTCTCTCAATATAAGGGTACTAAGAAAATAAATCAACAAAAAGGGGAATTTAGTGTACAACTAATATAAGAAATATTGGTTATAGAAGGCATTCATACTGAAAACTCATTGTTATATAAAACCGAAACAACCAACAACCAAACGAAGAAACTAAAAGGGAAAATTGGGGTCGTTGGGCAACATGTTGTTTATGTGAAATCAATGACTGCCTCCACTGTGATACCAGGCTCCACTACTTTTGCAAATGACAACACTGATGGGTTCTACGCAAACTAAACTACTTGAATATATGGAGATAGAGCAAGCCAAGAATGAATTGCCATCGCCTGATGTGCTTCCACAATGCCCAAAAAAATTTCAATGGTGCTGAAAATATTGTTATAGTGAGAGCTTAGAGTAATTCCTTGTTTTTAATGGGGGCACGGGGGCTTCACTTGTTGGCCAATATCCTATCACATTAGTTCATATTGTGGGTTTTAAAATTATAAAAAATCGAACCAATATATTGCAGGTATTGGGGGGATGAGGGGTTTAAGGTGGGGGTGGGTAGGGTGGTTTATAAGGATTGAGGTATAAAAAGGGGTGGGGAGGAGGTTTTAAGTATTGGGAGGGGGTTTCAACAAAAACAGTTTGGGTCAATATCTCTTGAAATTAAGGGTATTCTTTAATATCCCACGATTGCACGTGCTATGTGAGAGGTTCACTAAGTGAAGTCCCCGTGAATGGGGGCACTGTCTGGTTTGTCTTGATCCATGGGGGAAACTCTTCTAACTGAAAACACCCTGAAACATTTATGCTTGTGAAAACCCATATATTCATCAGTGCCACCAATCCCTCCACCCACAACAACTCCAAATATACCAATGTTTCCATACTTGGCAACTCTTCTATCTCAGCACACCCAGAAACAATTAGGGATCTAAGCATCTCCAAGCACGTACAATGTTCAACACCCTTCACCTCTTCTAACACAACATCCTGTATGCTTTTCAAATTCACACATCTGATTATTACTACTTCAAAGATACCAATGTTTCAATTTTCATACTGGGTTGCTCTTCTAACTTGCACCCATAAATATCTGATTGCGAACAACTCCTTTAAAGATACCAATGTTTTTTCAAGAGATGTTATTTGTTAGGCACTTAGCCTCATGGACTAACTTTGAGTTTGTAGTTTTTCCTCTTCCTATTGGTCTCCACTCTCATGGCATACAAATAGTGAAGTATGTCAAGTAGCCATAATAGCACAATTAAAGACGAAGGATCTTCCCACCCTAGTCAGAAATTCCCATTGGGGCACTGACTCATTTGAATTAAGCCTGGATGTGTAGATGGATACACCATTACCATAAGCATTTTAACCTGTCTCACCTCCGATCAGGAGCAGTTTATTACCTAATGACTTGAAGGCCACACCCCACCCACTGATTTGAATTAGTGTTTGTTTTTTTAATGGCCAGAAGAATAAGTTTTTAATTAGTTGATTATGGTGATTTTAGTGTTTGTTTTTTAATGTATAGAAGAACAAGTTTTTAATAAGATAATTATGGTGTTTTTATTGTTTAAATGTTCGAGATAGTTGGTTATTGGAGAATGGGTTTTGTTTGTAGGCTTTTTAGGTGGTCCCATGCATATAGTTAATACTTTGGATCATTGTTAAATAGCATGATAGTCTATATATTTTTCTTGGATTTATAGACTTTTGAAACATGTATTCCAATTTTTATAGATAGTAAAAGGCAAGAGAAACAATGCTTGCAAACAACAATACTCTAGCAAGTTTTCTGCATCCGTAAAAAAGCCAGGAGAAACAATGCCTGACAATAGCGGTATTCGAGCAAGTTTTATGCATATGAAAAAATTGCATTATTGAAGTATTATTTGTTCAAGAAATTAAATAGTTTTGCTCAAATTTCGATAATTTGATCTCTCGCTACTATTCCTTCTTTACATGAGCAATCTTTACATGAACAACCTAAGAGAACGAGCTCCACAAAAAGAATTGGTGTATGTGTTTGCTAAAGAAGATTGTCTTAGGGGAGTTGGTCCCAATTGATTATTAGCTACGGAAGCCAGATAATGGAGGGAACTTGGTCCTCTTGCTTATGTTGGGTGCAAAAGATGAATATAGAGGGTCCAATGGATCCTAACTAAGCTTTACCTTATAATAAAGGAAAGTAACAAGAAACAAAGACTATTATACCTAGTATAATGACCTAACTTCCAAGCATTCTTCCATATGTATAAACATATGCAGTAATTACTTGTGTAATGGCCCACGACAAGCAAATACTGATTTTTTGTTGATTACTAAAATATTTAGGCTTAAATTTATGTAAAACACTTGATGAAGATTGGCTTGGAATTCATTTTGGACTAACGGTGGGTGAAGTCTAGTTGAAATATTTCATCAAACACTTCACAAATTGTGCAATATGTAACACCGTGTATTACTATAGGGTCCGATTTCTCTTGACTAGAATTGGTTTAAGAGTTGATGACTAGATATTCATACTCTTTCAACATAACGATGAGGTGTGTATCATGCTCAACAAATTAATGTGCAAATTATAACTTAGATTTTGTCACATAGGTATATGGAAAATTCACACAAGATTTATTCATGAACTGTCCTGTAGATGAATGCCCATCAAAATCCCATACAATAATAATTTTTAAGTGAGTACAAACATGGAAAACTCAGTTCCAAAGGAGTACATTCAATCCAACACATAAACAAGGAATACCTATACTCTTGGAATGGTATACAATGATTGCATGTGACTGGACTATATCAAACGAGGTCTCAGGTTCCCAATATTGTGACCAACAGTAGTTTTGAGTGAATGGCAGTTTGCTAATACATTGGAAATGTCCCTTTTCAAGGTGATTGCTTCCTAATTTTCCACACAGAGAACAACAACCCATTTTTCCTTAATAAATTTGACCCATGTAAATGGTTGGTTGCGCCCTCCAAGGGATTGAGATAGAGCTTCAGCTGATGAACTCCTTATTTTCCTTGTAACAAGTGACACTTATGTCTACAAATGGATAAGCAATGGTAGCAAAACCTCAGATCTTATCATTGTAGGGTCTAGGCTTATCCTCAGTGAACCCTTGCAAACTAGTGGTTATCTCCTTATAGTGCCGCAACCTCACTGGCATAGAACAATTGCGCCCTTACTCAAACTTGATCTGACTCCCCCACAAGAATGCGACCTCCCTTCTCAACCTGGGTAGACAAGAGAAGTGTGTCCTCTTTCCTTGAAACAAATATATCTTCAACAAACCAGTGTGCCCTCCTTTTCAGTATGCCATGAAGTCCACAAATGCGCCCCCTCTTTTTGACTGCCACAACCTCCACAAATGTGTCATCATTCCAAAGGTGATTGAAACTTATAAAAGCTACTAAGATATGTTTGTAAATCTCATTCCAACCACGACAATGAAGTGCATATGAGAAATATTATTGATATCTCCTTACAACATAGCTAGGATGGATGGTTTTACCACCAAAACTATTTTCCTCCCCCTTAGGGGTTCGTCTAAGAGAAAGCAAGCTCAATAGCTCTCAAAGATATTGAAAATGCAAATATACGAATGAATAAGAGAATGAGCTCTCTCCTGTTTTTGTAATTATTTATTCACCCTTGTAAGCCTTTGACTTTTTTTCCCATATTCATATTTAATAAATATGAAAATACTTTTAATAGTGAAGTGACATTTTCATATTTTATTTTCATTTTGACAGTTTTAATCCAATTTTATCTCTTTCTGTCACTTTACCTCGAATTACTTTTATAAAGTCCTTTCATGAAATAACTAGCAATTGTACCCAGGGGTGTAATACAAGAACGTCGTGTTGCAAGCTAAGCCGGGAGATGTGGACATATACAACAAGATAGACAATTTGAAGTGTTGATACAATATTTTAAAGACATTATATTCTTCACATAATTGGCCATTACATTATCAACATTTCAAAAGTAATCATGAAAATTATTCTTCTCTCATCCAAATGACAATGAATTATTAGTTTTTGTAGTTATTATGTCACAATAAAGTAACATTGCATAAATTTATGGATCTATCTACTAAATAAATAAAAATATTTCAAATTTATAAAGAGAAACAATAAATAAATTATTTATACATTCCTTAAATGTGAATCATTAATATGGAATTCATAACATTTTGAATCTCACCAAACATGTTCAAATTCTAATAATATAAAAAAAATAGTAGGTTAATGGACATCATTGGAAAATATCTCAAAAAATATAAAGAAAAACTTAAAATTGTCCAAATTCTAATAATATAAAAAAAGAGGGTAGGTTAATGGACATCATTGGAAAATATCTCAAAAAAATATAAAGAAAAACTTAAAAATGTTGGATATATATAGAAAAAGATAAATTAAATTCATAATAAAAAATAAGATTTATAATATCATGAAAAAATTGTAATTTGATTCATATATCCTTACAAATTTAAGAATTTAGTAGGTTTACAAATATAAAAGGCAAGCAATTCTAATTTTTAAATGTAAAATCACTTTTAAGAAGTAAGTATATTTTAACAACTTGCGTGTAAAAATATGTCGTTATGTCATTTGTGATGCATAGAAAATTTATGATAAAAGTAAAAAATATATATCTCCAATGCAACACTACCAATTAGTATGTAAAGGAGAATTGAATTGGAAAAATGTATTATTGATTATAAATAAGTTATTGCATATAACTTTTGTGTGTATGTGCTAGTAGATATCATTATATTGTTTCTTTTAAAGTTGTAAGAGTTGTTTATATTGTTTAATGTAGATACCAATAGGCATTTACCTATGCCTAATTAGTATCCATGAAAACAACAATTAAAACATGTAAAGTAAATTTTGTAAATGAATTTGGTTTAAACAATATTATATTGAACGACTTTAATACATTTATATAGTTGTTAGTAGACAAGCTCAAGTTGAATGCACCCATAAATAAAAAAATATGAATAAACTCTAATATACACTTGTAGTTCATTTATTCATGTCTCTACTTAGAAAATGGTTATGATTTTAATTGGAGTTTATTTGTATAAGTAAATATGGAATTTAATACATACCTACTTTACACTAGATGCAAGAAAGGAGATGTATATAAATATATTATAGAGAATGGAATACAACAGTAGTTAGGCCCGTCGTCTGGATCTATTCTATAATCACATCTTTTTTTTTTCTCACATCTTTTACCATCGTAACAAATGGTATTTGTTTGTTGGGCTCATTAAATAGATAATAATTATAATATAGTTTTCCTATTACTAATATAGGTCATTCAATTACTCATTACAATTCATTACATAATCCATAAATACATTTCAAAAAATTTCAATGAATGATAGGTAAACTATTTCACACATATTTATATTGAGGCTTAAATTAGATTTAGTTGGAGAAAATTCAAAGAACATACACCAGTATGGGATTAGATGGTAGCTAAAATAAAAGGCAAATTTTGGTCTTTGTTTTTTCTTTTATCTTTTCAACACAATTACATAATCTCGGAAAAAAGAGAAGAATATTAAGGAGTGTATATATTCGTAAATTAAACATCCATATTTGTAAATTTGATATATATAAAAAGTAAATAAAAAAATTTATATCCTTTTATAACATAAAAGAAATAAAGTTACCATACATCCATCTTAAACATTTATTTATTTCCATAAATAAAATCATAACCACCATTCATTCATTTCCACCATATTGAAATTGAAGTTGGTTGAATATTCATTTCCACCATATTGAAATTGAAGTTGGCTGAATATTTCTAGTCTAGTTCATCTTATTTGTTTGTTAATTAATCTAGATTAAAAAAAATGTTATGAAATAGTAAATCCAAATGCTTTGAATGTAGAATCACTTTTCAAAAGTATGTTTTAACAACTTGCTTGTAAAAAAACACATAAATGGGGTTCCCACACAATTTGATTTGACATATAAAATAAGGAGGTGTCTTCACGTGTTTTCCTTTGTTGATGTACTATGTATCTTTTTTAAGAACGTATACTATGAGATGCATGCATGCACGTGAGATTATTTGATAACATCATAATGCTCGGTGAAAGTAATAAACATAGGTAAGTCTTTTGATAAAATAAAAGTATACCTTACACCATGCACACCTTTGTTTTTGGACTTTGCAACACTACTTTATGCACTTGTATGAGCACCTGCAATATGTCATTATGTCATTTGTGATGCATAGAAAATTTATGATAAAACTAAAAACAATATATCTCCAATGCAACACTATCAATTAATATGTAAAGGAGAATTGAATTAGAAAAATGTATTATTGATTATAAATAAGTTATTGCATATAATCTTTTGTGTGTATGTGCTAGTAAATATCATTATATTGTTTCTTTTAAGGTTGTAAGAGTTGTTTATATTGTTTAACGTAGATACCAATAGGCATTCACCTATACCTAATTAGCATCCACGAAAACAACAATTAAAATATGTAGAGTAAATTTTGTAAATGAATTTAGTTGAAACAATATTATATATCAAGTTAATCACTTTAATGATGGATTTAAGTTAATGAAACTTCATTGTATGTTGATGATTTTTATCCTTCAATATTTGCTTCAATTAAGGATTTTAGCAACAAATTTGAGAGATGGCCACAAAGGTTGAATATAAGTTAATTACTTTCAAGAAAATGACATTTTAGTGGATAAATTTCCATCTTCAAAATTTTCTTCTATATAAGCATTTAGCAACAAAGTGGAGATATGGTCACAAAGGTTAAATATGAGCTAGGTGCATCAAAATAAATAAAAAATGTGTTCTATGGAATTAAAGATGAAGATTTGAATTTTATAAGTATTACAAGTAGCAATTCAACTTCCCATTCTTTAATTTATAAACCAAAGCTATGTTTAGTTGTAGAAAATAGGCATTTTAAAAATGAAATTATCCAAATAATTATAAATGCATAACTCTCCAACTAGAAAGTAACTCCAATAGGAGAAATTCCTTTTTTTTCTTTCTAGTGTGTAAGATCCTTTACTTTCTCCCAGAACTTTTGATTCATATGGAAAACCTTCATAAATGAATTAATGATAATCTGAATATAGTTATATATTAATTAACGTTCTTGGAAATGTTTAATATGGTCATTGAAAATAACAAGGTATACCGTAAAGGATCAGGACAAGATCCCACTTAAATATTTAAAACAATGTTTTGATGTGGAGCCCATAAGACAAAGAACCCGCTTTAAGGAAAAAGTTAAAATAATATAATAATCTTGCTTTGCAGTGAAGCATTCAGGCCGAGTGGATCCATGAATGACAAACCAAGAAAGAATAAATCCACATTCAAATATCTGCAAGATAATTTCATTTATTTTTGTTTTAAGATCATTAACTGTATTGCAAATTATTATGATCGCTTTTACAAAGGATTATTTTTGTTTTAAGATCATTAACTGTATTGCAAATTATTATGATTGCTTATACAAAGGAAAAATAAAAATTGAGAATTGATCCACATGAATCCATGTAGAGGGATAGAGGGATGCTGGTATTTGTTTGCCATGTTAATGAGTTGTTCCAATTTTAATTGTTGGAGAAAACTATCTTGGCAACACTAAATATTAACAACTTGCACAATTAAACTTTCACATTGAAACTAAACCAGGAATAAATCCACTGTCAAACTTTCAAACCAGGAATAAATCCACTGTCAAATATCTGTTAGATAATTTATTTTTGTTTTAAGATCATTAAATGGATTGTATAAATTATATCCGTGGAACAGAAATAAACGACTAGAATTAATAATTCAAAGGAATAAATTTCTGAGAAATCGTTATTGCATTGAATTAAGGCAAGTTAGTAATGGATGTTGAGGATTAAATTTCCAAGAAGCCGTTTGAGCCGTTTGAGTTTATTAAGAGTTCATTGAATATTAAAGCCCGTTAGTAATTATGTACTACATGACGCAATGGCTTGACTTACACAAGCACGGTTGCAGAAAATAAAAGCCACAAATTGGACTCCTGAGTCACAACGTTGAGGCTGTATGTAAGGTTCCTAGAAGGATAATTCAAAATAAAGATCCCTATTGGAGTATAAAAAAAATTGAAGTGAAGGTATGGAATTATTGCAACTTTGATTTAAAACAATGTTAGCAATGCCGGTTGATTTCAGATGCACACAAAGAAATCACATAATGCACTTACTGTGCAATTGTCAATGCATCGTGACAAAGATTAATTCAATTAAGCATAGACACTGTTTTCTATTCAGTCATGATACACATATTGTAGATTTCATTCATCAAAGCCGAAGATCTGGCATCTTTGCATACTCATCAAAGTTCCTCATTCAAGAGAAAAGTAAAACAACAATGATCTCCACTAATTGATTTCAAAATTATATTTTCAACCCCATATAAATTACAAGTTAAAGTATTGAGATCAGCAAAAGATCATTTTCAAATTCAAAGTATTGACATCAGCAAAAGATCAGTTTCAGAATCACCTTGCCAAATCCTTTAATTCAACTAATAGAAAAATAGTGCAAACATAAAAGATTGGCATCCATCCACCTGCAATGCTCAGTCATCAATTCATAGAAAATCTCCCAAATTTAGTATTCAACCAATAAGAATTATATACAACAAATTCATATTGTCATTCACAGATGTGATTCACCACATTCAATATCAGTCTAGTAATCGCCAGAGCTTCATGCATAATAAATATAGAGATCAGGGTTTGGATTTTTTTCTTTTACAAGACAAGAGGCTAAGGTTTCCACTGCATAAAAGTGCAGCAAATAGTCATATAAAGATTCAGAAACAAACAATGGCTTTCTGTGTTAAAGTATCCTTAGGATTCCCCTGTTAGGACTCTTATTTGCCCAAGGATGAAGAGATTGATTTGACTGCACCGAGGCACCAGGAAACGACTTACTTGGCATTAGTGCTATGGTCGGCTCCTGAGTCTCTATCATCATAACTGAAATCATCTTCATCATGCACACTCTCTTCATCGTCACTCACAATAATTACATCTTCATCCCACCATGTTCTTTCTTCTGGTTCTGGCACCACTACAAAAGAAGAATTACATAAGAAGCCATGCTCACCTTCCTTAATTTCTTTTATCAAGGGATATTGAAGAAACATTGTACTGAATTCGGGCCGTCCGAGTGGAGCATTCAGGACGAGTGGAGCGAAAAATCCATCCACTTAACATGCGAGTTGGAAAACGAAAAAAAAAACCAGATGAATTCAAACCTCCGGGCCAGTGCATACAGATTAATCTCCAGTTGTTGCTTTTCTTATATTTTGACAACCAAAGTATTCAAACAAGCACAAAAGAACTTCTGCTGTCAAATCTATTACTGGGTTAGGTTCAAGTTGGTTTCTAATCTAGGGCTTTTATAATAAAAAACTTGAAAGAAAGAAATCCATAATATTTGGTAGTTGCAGGGCTCAGAGTCTCTGATTCAATATCAGTTCGATTTCAAAGTTTAGAATGTGTTGGTTTAATGTTAACCAGCTCAAAAACTCATGAAAATTGTACCCATGGAGTCTATTTTCCTAATGGGTAGGCTATTCCATCATTTTGCAGAGCTTAGCACACCATGAATACGCTTTCTCTGAAGTGATTTGCTGTTTTCTCATCAATTTTGTGTAGTTATGTTAATTCACTTTGAATTTGTAGTGGCGTTATTTATGATTTTGCAGTGGGTTTATTATCTTCATTCTCCATGAACATAGTAACTAATAATTACATCTATGTATTTTCAACAAATTTATAGATTTGAAGTAGATATGTTAAGGAAATTCACCATGAGTTTGCCTCTAGAGCAATCCCGTCCAAGGGAAACATCTCGCGTGGAGAAATCTTGTGCCGGGTTTGACGTTGATACTGGTGGCTTCACATCATCCTTTTCCTTAGTTGCAGATTACCATACACCACAAACAATCAAACAATGTTCTTTCTGCTGAACATTTAAGCTACGCTATAATACATGTACAAAAATTGTCATAGTGTTGAATTGTTCCAAACTTCAGGTATTTTATTTTAATAATAAATGAGTCATTATTTTAAAATGAAAAATCTAAACAATTTACAAATTTTTACATCTTGGAATTTATACGATTTATCATCTTACTATTTGAGGATCATTGTCATAGTGTTGAATTGTTCCAAACCTCAGGTATTTTATTTTAATAATAAATGAGTCATTATTTTAAAATGAAAAATGTAAACATTTTACAAATTTTTACATCTTGGAATTTTTACGATTTATCATCTTACTATTTGAGGATCATATGTAGCAATAGACAGGCTATTTGAACCGTTCAACAAAATCCTAGAACTAAACCTCAAGGAGAGAGGCTAGATAGAGACAGTTAGGGAGAGGAGCTAGGTTGAGCCATTCACGAGTGAAACTGCTGGAATGATCAAATTGGATAATGAGTTTACCTTGCTAACTCTAAGTCCGAAATGGAGGACCATGTCAAAATGAGAGAGAGACCCAAAGCTGCCTCGAAAAGGCATTGTTTTATTAGAGCGAGCTATGACCGGTTTGGCTATGCAATCTAAACATTTTACAAATTAATTTATTTTGAATAAATTAAATATATTCTCATTGGATTATGAAACAATAATTGGTACAAATATTTAACATCGAATTTGTTAATAAAAAGTACCAAGAGGATAAAGCAGGAGTTGTTCATTCATTAAATAAATTGAACAAGATGTTACAGCCAATAGAATTGCCGCAGTGGGCCAAATAAGCAGCAAGCCTTGAATTAGGCCCTAACAAACAGTAATTGGAATTGGAATTTATCCTGTAACAACAGCACTCCATCCAATACAAAACTGAATCATGACCAACAACGGTCTTGAACACACAATTCTGCAAAACAATGGGAGAACGAGTAAACCCTCTCGCCACAAAAAAAAATGGCACCGCGGGGTGCTTGCATCCATTCGTCAGAATCACAACATTAGCCACTCTTTCTTCTTCTTCTAGGTTTTCCTCCATCTAGAGGCGACAACACGAGCGGAGATAACAAAGGAATTGGGCTCCTGCAAGATAACCCTATCGATTTCGGGACAGTCGTTTCAATTGCAGTTTAGCGGGCACCCGTTTCTGCAATCGGCTAAGAGGCTGTGGCCGCTCGGTTTGAGAGACCAAGGATCGAATCCTGGCCTCGGCTGCATCGTGATCATGTCTCTCCATCTATTCAAAAGGCCTTTCTTGCTCAAATTCAACAGAATCACCGTCAGTTTTATAAACAATTGGGAAATTGGGAAATCGGGGGTTTTATAAACAGTTTGGAAATTGGATTGGAACAACCTGTAAAAGCAAATAGGGTATCGCAATAAAACAAGAAAAGACCGAGAATCCACGTGAAAGAAAGTTCGTTCAAGCACTGGTAGTTTGACAGTGATGTCGGCATGGCAGTTTGTGGACCACGGATATGATCACACCTCATCACACCTCATCAAACAATGAGCGCGTTCGAACCTAACCTGATCAATGATGCAGATTACGTGAATCGTCGAACGAAAACATCGATGGATTAAAAAAAAAACATTAAATTCGGGAAGTAAACTCCCACTTGTTGGAACACCTTACAACGTAATTATTAAATGTCATTTTATAATGTACTTTGAGCTTGAGTGCCATTACATAAAAATTCATCTCTACTCATCAAATATAGCCTACAAGAATTGGATAGGCTAACAAGTCATCCTCGAGTGGTCATTCGGAAGGGACAAG
>LPNX010696658.1:19967-47688 GCA_001517045.1 Pseudotsuga menziesii | reverse complement strand
ATATATATATATATATATATATTCGATAACATCGAGCCAAGACAAAAAATCGTTCCACATGTTTTGGAACCTAATGATATAGTTTATTTATTTATTTATGTTTATATCAAAGGCAGTCAATATGAAGATAGAATATGGTAAATATATTTGGATGCAACAATATGCACTAGTAGTCGAGCAAAGAGACTTAAGAGCTTATTATGTGAAAGTAAAAGAAAGCAAGAGTTATATGAGGCATATAGTTGAACATATTTTAGTTCACTTATTGAGATCCTTTGAATACATGGTAGTAATTTAACATAAGGCTCGGTATAAGTGGATAATGTAATATGGCTAAAAGTTAAGAAATAATAGGATATTTTATATGTGCTATAACTATAGTAAGTGTAGTAAAAAAATGAGCAACGTAAGGCCATCAAAGCACTATAAAGAGGATCGTTGGGATAAAGGCTCACAATGAACTTAATTCCATTGTTGATTTGATACCACTATTGATATAGCGAGCAAAACATACCATATATAACAAGGGGGATGTTGCATGGATCTATCGCAGAAGACATGTAATAGTGTAGAAGTTGCAGCAACGGATTTACTAGCTATTAAGGCTTTGAAAGTTAAAATGCCCATGCACAAAAAATAACCTCACGGGAGAATGAAAATCAGTATTGTGAGCATGCAAATCAAATTTGTGGTAAGTGATTTGGTCGGGACAGTATGGAAATCAAACTTGTGACAGGTGATTCTACGCTTTAATACAATAAATTTCCTTTATTAGAATGTGCCAATTTTTTCTCGAAACACAACTTACCAATGTAGAGGACCATACCGAGTGTCGGGTAGGGACCCCTACAATAGATAACTTTCACATCATGTATTGTTTGTTTAATGAATGGATAACATGATCGCGAACACCTAAGTGGGCCTAATGGTTAATAACATGTGTTATCTCTCTGAAGGTCGCCAGTTCAAAACAGGTGGTGGGTAGGGTTTCTCATTGGCTTTTTGTGACAAGGCTCTAAGGGTAGGCGACCCCTGGGATAGAGGTCCCCTTGTCACAATTTATTGGTATATCTGGCTTGCAGGCTGTTGGATATACTCTTGGGAGATTGTTGTTCCCATGATTACAAAAAACATGATCAGATGCAAGTGGTTGCTTCAAGGCAATACCCCTGAACTAATTTCATATAATAGGGTAATCAACTATGCCATCATTACTGCTTTGGAAAATGATCTCACTACCCTACAATGAACATTAGCCTTGAACTCGCAAACTACCTTCGCCATGTCTTCTTCATATTGCATTGTCTTTGCCAATTCATTATCATCAAATCTCACCGCTCATCATGTTTAAGCCATGCAAGTAGCATCTACTGTATTATATTTAAAACAAATGGCAATATGTGTTTTATCAATAAGGAGACAAAGCTCACATTTGGACAATACACCAATACAATGCACCATGGGGATGAATAGGATGAATCCACACTTGCATACGTTTATATATAATTGAACTGAATATAAGTTGAGACGTGATAGGGGTTCAAACAAGAGATCTCTAGACTTGGATGAATAAATTTTAACAACATCTAAGAGAAACGAAAATATTTAATTAATCTAGAGCATGTGTTAAATAAGCAAGAGCATAAGCAACTCATGTTTACGTCGATAGACATTTTTATTTGAGATTTGGGGTGGATTATGACCTATGATTTTTAATCTACAAAGGAGGATGAGACAAGTGTATTGTAGAGATTGATTCTATGGCAGTTTTTCAAAATTCAAAATAAACAATTATAAAAAAAGTAATATAAAAAATAACTGGTACCTAACTGATGAATGGATAAATGGTAGCAATGCAGGGATAACTCATAGTTGATGAATGGATAACCAAGAATTCATTGCAGATGCCTAGAGGAATGTGAGATAATAAGAAGAATGTCGGTGATAACAAGAAGAATGTCGGTGATAACATGTAGCTAGGCATGGATAACTCACAGTTGAACCGTTTAACTAGAAGAATAAGAGGAATAAAATATTTTTTTCCATTCCATAAACATCTCTCAACCATTTGATCCCTATCGACGTGATCCAACCACAAACTATGTGGGTGTGCTAGTCTAGATCAAGCCAAATCTAGGTTTAGAATTTGCATTTTTCTTCAATGTTCAAATGTAGAGTATAAATGTTAAAATTATGCCAAGTATGAGCAAATTATACCTAACCATGTCAAACTGGTCATTCCAACCTCTTATTCTGCGATAAGAAAATTCAATACGACAAGAACAGAAAGTGTGACCAAGAAATGTGTTTCTAAGCTTAGGGGGAGAAGTCATGGTTGGAGTGCTAGAATGGTAGTTCAAGAACCAAAATAGCGATTGCGCTTGGGAAACAAAAAAGCTCTCACTCAATTGTCGAGAGATAAATAGGTCGATATGACAGAGCTCTCAAACAACCTAAACTGAGGATTCATCTTTTAAGCAAATATATGCTACCAAGGGTGATCCATGACTAATGGAGAAAGGATACATATATTAAAACAAATTCCTACCAAAACCCATATAAATCATGACAGGGCTTAAGCGGAAACCAAGTGACAAGTGTAAAACAATTGTTAAGTGAGAGGTTCATACTGCATTTGACTGACATTAGTACTTGAATCAATGAAATTTAAAATGACAAGAATAATGCCAACTTTTAACGTTGCTCAAGAGGCAAAGTTGCTCCCAAGAGGCCCAATCATGCTTTTAGTCCCAATCAAGGTTTAACGATGGAAAAGTTGCACCCAAGAGGCCCAATCAAGGTTTAACGATGGCATGGGCCTAAAAATAGAAATGATGGCATGTGCCTAAAATCTTCTGTCACTTGTTTAGAGGAAAGATGACTGGGAGATGGCGTGGGGTTGAAATCTTTTGTCACTCCTCAGGAGGCAAAGTTGCTCCCATACTAGGTATGAGAAAGAAGAGTCTATATTTATGTTTTGAAAAAATAATTTGCCAAATTGTGTGGATCTCACATTGGATTAAATATACATACACCTGCTTTCTGATTGTTTCTTGTGTTCACATTCAATTTGGTCAAAGAAACAAGATTTCACCATCGTTCTGACATACCCAAGTGCATTAATACTTTTCTCTCGTCCTATTTTATCTTAGATTTGTTTTTCTCAATAATGAAGCATGGCCAAATTATTACTTCTTTTCTGGTTCAATAATACTTTTATCCACTATGAAGTTGCAGAAACTCGAACCCACAAATCAATAATCTCTCTTCGACACCCTATGTCTAGCCTTATGCATAAGTTGGAATTTAGAACTTACCATCTGACACATGTACAATTGTTGGTGCATCATAACAGTCTATTGGCAATGGATTTCCCCTGAATCGGTGTCTGCACTTACCCCTAAAATAGTTGACTTAAGAATCATTATAGATGGCTCACCAGAATACTCAAGAGGAATTATTTTTAGTGTAGTCCGTCAGTAGTACCTACGTGCATCGATGCTATTTTTGAGGTGGTAAATTCATATTGTAATGTTCTGTGATTTGCTGAAAGATGCATTGATTGGACCAATGGAGGAGACGATGGACAAGAATAATCCTCCATTGTTTCCAACTGCAAGCCTAGGCAGAGGCTCAAGCAGCCAAGAAACTGAAAGAAACCATCAAATAATAATGGCCCATCTTCCTGAAGAAATTATAGTACGTGGTGAGGCGGTGGGGCGATGGTAGAATGAGAAGGGTGGTGCCATAAGAAAGTGTTGTTGAATGAAGAAACTAACATCTTCTTAGAGTAATGGTAAGTCATTCTAGGTTTACTTGACCATAAATTTCAAAATCCAATTGAATGTAACTAAAATTAAAACTATTATCCTAAATATTGCACTTCGCCTTCACCTTAATATGAGGCCAAATAAGACCTTATGCAATTCATTAATACAAAGTTTTTCATAAAATATCCATTTAAATTTTAAGTTAAATAAAAGATAAATGTATAATTTTGAGTGTATATTAATACAAAAAGCAACAAATCAATTACTAAAGTCATTTCCAACCTGAAGGCATGAACTAAAAAAAATATTATAAAAACATTAAATAAAATATATGATAGTGGCAATCAATTTTAAAATTTCTTACATAAATGTTAAAACATTTTATCATACGAACTACCCTACTAAACTTAAAAACCCACTACCTCTTTCCTAAAATGAAACCTATTTAAAAATGTACAATCTCTTTTATTATCATTATAATGTAAATTTAACAAAACAAAATGCATTAAAATCTCTCTCTATATTCCGTGAACTTCATACATAGAAAATCAAAGAAACTATGAAGTCTTATCCCTATGTACTAATTATATATTTAAAAGAAGTGCATTACATATATTTATTTTAAATCTCTATTTTCATTTTTCTCATCTATGCTTTTTTTTTTGGGTGCTTTCCTTTGTACACTTTTGATGAACATTTGGGTAAGCTCACCGAGTCGAAGAAGCAACACTATTGGCAAAGGCAGGTACAAAGCGAGGTGTTCTATACTCTATAGAGGTAGAGGTAGTAATTACAACTTCTCTACCATCTTATATAACACCCCCACTAGCATGGGCAAAAGTCAAGGTAGAGGTAGCTTTTCGCTTTGCTTTCTACACTTTTGATGAACATTTGGGTAAAAGTTAAGTTGTTCAATTTGGAGTTTTTAATTTATATATATATATATATATATATTTTTTAGATTTATGGGAATTGATGATTACTTGGGTGAGACCTATGCTCAAATATATTTAGCAGCTTCTATGAATGGTAGGACAATTGATAATAGTGCATAAGCCAACACCTAGAATGGAACTCATGACTCAAGCTAGGGCTAAGGCGTCCTGAGACATGCATGAGAGGCATCTCTCTAAATAGTTGTAGTCATAATAGTTAGTGTTTGGTCTTGAGGATGAAAAGATGGTGGGATTTGATCCACTTATATGTGTGAAGGGGGTTTCAATCTCCTTATTGACCAATGCCACATTTTTTTCACCAGGATTATCAAATTCACATCCACTATCCTTATTCTTGGATTTTTTTCTTATCTCTTAAATAATTAAATGTATTTAGTACGGTTAAACTCTGTAGGTAATATTTTTAATGCAATAGTCTAAACGCATCGTGAAATAACTTTTTTTACTCACTTAAATAAAGGGAGAAGAGTCCGATATTTTAGGCCAACATTTGGAAAGAATCATTTTGCATTGATAAAATCTCAACTATCACATGTTAACATTGCACATTCGTATTGTAATAGGAGTATTCTAGGGTGTGGTATACAATTTTTTTATCAAGACTTCAATATCATCTTTCCAAAATTGCAATTAAAACAAACTACCTAATCAAATTCCAATTATAACAAAGTGAAAAAATTCAAAGCCATAAAATATTTAACTTTCTTCTTTAATATTTAACATCACAATAGAAAATCAATATTCATAATATTTTATTGAATAGTAATAAATTATAATAATAATATTCATTGTATTTTTTTCTAGGTAATTATCGTGGGGAAAGCCTCCTGACACTTCCCCTCATTTCGAGGATGGTACCCAAGGTGAACCTTAGGTTCTTTAGGGCACAAGGTGAGTCACCAATAGGGCTCAAAGTTGTTACAACAATATTCTCATTATCAACTCAACATGTCACTTAAGGGAATAAAACCTCGGTGGGGAGGATAACACTCCATCCCATAACCAATCAACCTAGACCCAATTGACATATATCCATAGTCTATACATCATACATGACCAACATTTTTCAAAAACCTCAATAATAAACATAAAACATGACATCTATTACTTTTATAGTGAAATGCATAATCATGAGATCCCATTCAATTTAGTATTTACTAAATCCAAAATTGGATAATGGTATCTTTGGGGCATTTTGTTTATTTCTCATAAAACATAATCTTATTTATTTCACTCATATAACACAAGTTGGATCATGTTTTTTATACATTTTTGAGGTTACCTTACCCATTGATTATATTTTACACCCATAACATCATATCATTTCTCTGTCTCTAGGAGTTAGTTTTCTAGAGAATTAAGACAACTTGCAAACATGATAAGCATCGGAGTTAACTTAATCATGTAAAAGATATATTGTTTATTACAATGAAGTCATTTGATACAATGGGGTTGACCCCCTTTTATGTCATTAATGAGGTAGTTCTTCTACCGCTACAACTTTATTATATAATTATCATTTAATTAACAACATAACTTAGCCCGTATACTCTAACATCCCCTCTTAAGCTTACAATACAATAAAAAATATCAGCAAAAATACTCTTCAAATTCTTCTTTTTAAAAACAAGTTTTTGGAAAAATCTCTAATGGGGGTGGACAGGACTTAACCATAGAATTTTTTGCTTTGAAACTAATCTAAATTGAATTCAAGATTGCGCACCCTAAGTTAGCACTGCCCAAGCGTCCATGTATTCGTTGGACCCAGATCTGGACCCGAGTCTGGATGAGATTTTTTATTGTTTGGTTGTTGAGCAGAAGGGCAAAGCAACATCCCAACCTACTACTCGATTTGTGAAGAGGAAGGATGCCCCGGAGATCAAGATCTATTGTCCGTCAATAAGGTTATCAGAATGCCAGAAAGAGACTTAGTGGGGCTGTTCTCTGGTATTTGGCCTTCCCCAAGGGCCATGGAGATCTAGTTGAACAAGAACTGACAACCCCTCTTAACAAGAAGGATGCGAAGTTACTTTTGTGGTAAGGGTTACTATGTTTTCCTGTTTGAATATAAAGTGGATCGTGACTTAATCTTCCAAAACAGACCTTATTTCATGGGACCTCGAGGTATGTACTTGAATAGTTGGATATTATCATTTGATCTTGAGAAATATATACCTTATGTTGTTCCAGTCTAGGTGAAATTACCTCATCTCCCCTTACACTGTTGGTTTGATGAAGTATTGGCATCAATTGGAAATTCTTTAAGCGGATACATTGATACGTCTAAAGCTAAGTTGTGCATGTTCTCTTGTGTACACATCTGTGTAGAGGTAGACTTAGATAAGAAGTTTCAAGAAGTGGTAAATCTGGTCATGGATAGTTGTTCTCATGAGAAAAATGGTTGATTATGATTAGTTTCCCTTTAAGTGCAAGAAGTGTCATGAGTATGGGCACTTTGCAAGGAACTATTCAAAATATGAAGCAAAGAAAGCAAAAAAAGAAACAACTAAAGAATGGTAGAAATTCTAAAAGAAGGAGAAAGCGTAGGTGATTATTGTGGTTTCTAATCAACCATATCAGACCTCCAACATATTCCTTCCCGTTTTTTATGAGGTTCCTATTGAAGTTGATACAAATGAAGAGAATCAAGCACATATTGATAGTCATATGAGTGACCCTCCAATATTAGAAGATATCAGAATGGAAAGATTGGTGTAAGGGTTTCCAAACCACCCAATAATAGAAATAAAATCCCATTTGTTTGCAGAGCCCCAATATTGGACGGATAAGGAAATAGGCCAACAGTCTCAGTTTACTCAAGAAGATTCATAAGAGGAGGAAGAACAAGATAAGGTAGTTAACCAAAAGGTAGGAAGAAGGTCCACAAAGGATTTGCATGAGGAGGAAGTAGACAGATAACAAGAATTGGGAAAACATGCATCCTTGGATATAGTTTTGAAGGGTGCATCATCAAGTAAGAAAGGGGAAACGGGGAGGTTGGGGGTAAATCAGACACATAAAAAAAATGAACATTGTCGCTTGGAATTGTAGAGGCCTAGGAGGAAAGCAGCAATTTGAAACATTAAAGAAATTTATTTACAAATAACAACTCTCCCTTCTTTTACTCCAAGAGATAAAAATGGAATCCATCGAAGTAATTCATAATTTCCACTCAATTTGGGAAAATGGAGAATGTTAAGAACTCGTGTCAACCCTCCTCTTTATTTTGTTAGTATATTTTATTGGACGCATATGCTTTGTAAGTCGTCCCGTTAGTATGTTGTATTATCACACATTCATGGGGATTAATAGTTGATGTTAAGTCATCCAGTTAATATGTTGTATTATCCCACATTCATGGGGAGTAATAGTTGTTTAGATTAGACTTAGTATATAACTAAGTGTTGAGGCCAATGAAATCATCCAAGAGTTATTTTGTATTGAGCTTGCTCAAAGGAGGTTGCCCCCTCGAAGTGGCCCGTGATCAATAAAATATCTTTTGTGCTCCAATATTTCTGTTATATCGTCCAGTCTCATTATTTATTGCAGGAGGTTTTCCACATATGGTATCATAGTACTTTCCTTGGAACAAGTGGGATTTTTTTTTTCTTTTCTAAAAAAAAGAGAGGGCAAAATTGGGAGGCGACTTTGAGATCAATTTCTGAAACTTTCTACACAGAATCAAAAGAAATAGGTTGCATATTTGAATTCCTCTTGCAAAAATATGCAGTTTCAAGAAAAAAACCATCTTGTTTCGAGTTCCGGAAGTGGAGATATCGTGGATTTAAAATAAATTTTTTTTCTTCAGAACTTCAGTGACGGCCGCGAAAATTGTAGAGCAAAAATCTTTTGACTGGGTGCCCAGATTTCTATTCTGGTTGAATGGGTAGAAGTAGAGTGGCTGTTCTAGTTCCAAAAACAGGCGATGATAGTGATTCTGAGCAATATAGATAAAGTTATGCTGATTTTAAAATTTCATCTCAAAACCCTAACTCTAATTAAGGGTTTTTTCTGGGCATTGGGTGGAATTTCTGCCACATTTTTTCTGGCACTGTGATTATTGTAGTAGTTCTTCTTCTTGCAGTAGTACTATTCATTCAGATCAGGTAATAAACCCTATCCGCTTAACTGTGGGAAGTACTTGGAAATAGCCCTAAAACTCATTGTGAGGAGTACCATAGGAACCCCGAAGTAGTTGGCCATTGAGAGGACCTGCCAAGCAAAAAGGGCAACGACCCCCACCAGATTGACTAGATTCCCATTCATGAGGAAAACCAAAGAGTTGTCATTTTTGGCCAAGTGGTTAGCAGTTTTACCTACGCTGTGAAGTGAGGGGTACTGCCCCAATACTCAATCCCGAGATAGCTTTGGTGGCCGAGTGACTACCTTTGAACCATTAGGAAGCCGAATATACCTGGGGTCCATATCTATTTACAGTTGATAACGCACAGAATTCCAGAATTGTCACAGATCATTTAATCCATCACAAGTTGATAAAGCATAACTTTCTTTCACCGCCACATATCATTTCTTCTTCTTATATATATATATATATATATATATATATTTTGTGTTTTGTTTTGTTTTGTTTTTTTTACCCATATCTTCCTTGATTTAGCTCCATTTCCCTTGAAAATTCATAGTCACCCCGTCATTCCATTCTGCATATTTCATTCATTGAGGATCCTATCCCAAATTCCACTTCCCTAAGCTTGAAATGCCACATTTGTCATAAGTTCTTCAATTCTCACCCAATTGCCTTCAAATTTTGCCACAGTGTTCATTTCCGAATTCTGCTTCATTGTTCGTCTCTGACAATTTTTCTCATTCTTTCACCCCGCTTCTGAAATTCGCATTTTCTGTTCCTTGTCCTTTAGAAAGTGTCCCAAACCTAGTCAACTCCAATTACGCACTCACGTCTTTCCCAACTCAATTTTTTTTCTTTCTAAAACCCTCTTTGTTTGTTTTTTTCTACCCATTCCCCACCCCCCCCCCACCCCACTAAAAAAAATAAAAAATCTTGCTATTGTCACCCGTGCTGGAGAAAATAGACAAATGGAAGAAGAACTTGTCACCCTCAAGACCAAACTCGCATATCTGGATCAACGATTTCTCGCCTTCCATCTTCAACATTCAGCCATGAGCAACTGTCAACAACCTGAGTCTTCTGCAGACATTGAGTTCTCTGCTTACAACAACTTTCATGGGCCGAAGATTGATTTCCCTTGCTTCAATGGTGATGATCCAACTGGATGGATACACAAGGCAAAACAATACTTTAATATGCATAACACTTTTGACGTCACGAAAGTCCCACTTGCATCATTTCATTTGGAACGTGAAGCCCTTCATTGGTTTTGTTGGTACATCAAGGATCATGAAGAGCCCCAATGGACAGATTTTTGCCAACTCCTTTTGCACCAATTTGGCCCTAGTGGTTTTGATGAATTCACAGGAGCACTCACCAAACTTTTCCAGATTGGCACTGTGAGAGAGTATCAGACATAATTTGTGAAATTAGTCAAGCACACAGAAGGATTTTCTGATGCATTGTACAGGAGTTGTTTTATCAGTGGTCTTAAGGATACAATCCGATCCGAGGTTAACATGTTCTGTCCCAACACAATGATGGAAATCCCAGGGTTGGCTAAGTTGACGGAGGACAATATCAGGGCTCAACAATGCCCCACATCCACTTTTGTTCCATTCAGAAATATGGTTTTCCAAAGACATCCAATCCCTCCAACTCCTAGACCCACTCCTATCAAGCATTTGTCTGAAGCCGAGATGCGGGCACGTAGGGAAAAAGGACTTTGTTATAATTGTGATGGGAAATTTACCCAGGGACATCAATGTATTGAACAAAAGCTCTATCTCTTGGATGTGGTTTCTCCACCTGTACTTGAAATTTATGAAGCTGCTCAAGATCCAGTAGACGATCAGGTTGACATTCAACAGTCGCCTATTAACCCTCATTCTCATGACGAACACCCAGAGATATCTCTCCATGCATTAGCCGGAGTCATCGCCCCACAAACCATGCAGGTCAAGGGTTTCTTTAATAAGATTCCTCTTACAATACTCATTGATTATGGTAGCTCCCATAACTTCATTGACCCTCAGATTGCCAAACAGGTTGATAGTTTTATCCATCCTTGCTCCATCTTTAAAGTCATGGTTGCCAATGGGAGAACATTACCTTGCAAAGGAAAGTGTTGCAATGTGTGTATCTCTATTGGATATTATAACTTGCGCTCTAACATGTTTGCCATGCCTCTAGGAGGATGTGATGTGATTTTGGGAACTCAATGGTTACACACCCTTGGATCCATCTTATGGGATTTTGCTAAACTGTGGATGCAATTTTCAATCAATGTGAACAAACACACATTCAATGGCTTACAACCAGGTTCTCTCAGCATCATCAGTTCCCATCGCATGGAAAATATCCCTAAGAAGAATTCACATGGTGTTATTGCTCAACTCCATTTCATTCAGATGCAACCTTTAGCAGTCTCAACTACTCCCTTGGATCTTTCATTTCGATGCACCCTTCAGATGCCTGATTTTTCCAAGCTATTCACTCTTGAGAGTGATGCTTACAACAATGGACTTGGGGTTGTCTTTGTTAAGATGAACATCCCATTGCATTCACCGACAAATCCATTTCTGGAAAGAATTTATCCACCTCTCCATATGAGAAGGAAATTATGACTATTTTTCCCACAGTACAAAAGTGGTAGCCATCCTTGTTAGAGAATCCTTTTGGCAGCAAGACTGATCACTAGAGTTTCAAATATTTCCTGGAACAATGGGTCTCATCCCCAACACAAAAGAAATGGGTTAGGAAACTCAGGGATTATGACAACGAGATCACTTACAAGAAGGCTAAGGACAATCTTGTGGTGGATGCTATTTTCCGCACATTTGATGCCCATGTTTTTCTTTCAGTTATTTCTATGCCTATTCCAACTTGGTTACACTCTGTTCAACAAGGCTATGTCAATGACTCCTCATTATCTATAATCATCCAATAGTTGGCCAATAACCCTTATGTGGTACCGTATTCATATTGGGATGGATTTTCTCTGAGATACACAGGTCGTCTAGTGCTTCCCCAGAACACAGACCTTAAACATGTGGTCTTTTATGAACTCCATGCTTCTCCATTGGTAGGGCACTCTGGGTTCATCAAAACATATGAGCTGGCGCAATGTAACTTCTTTTGGAAGGGGTTGCAACGAGAAATTCATCATATGGTTGTCGAATGTGCTCCTTGTCAGCACCACAATGGTGAAACTACACTCCTTTCCGGAATGCTCAAACCTTTTCCTAGCCCTACAAGGATTTGGACATATATTTCGATGGATTTCATTCAAGGGCTCCCTAAATATGGAGGGAAGACCGTAATCTTGGTTGTTGTGGATCAACTCTCCAAATATAGTCATTTTTGTGCTCTCAGCCATCCATTTACCACCTATTCAATCGCACAATTGTTCATGGACCAGATCTTCTTTCTTCATGGAATCCCTTCTTCCATTGTCTCAGACCGCAACATAACTTTCACAAGTCATTTACGCCTCACTGACACCAAATTGCATATGAATTCATTTTATCACCCACCAATAGATGGTTGTACTGCAGTCGTCAACAAATATTGGGAAACTTATCTTGTTGTTTCACCTCTGAAGAACAACATCAGTGGGAAAAGTGGCTCCCTCTCGCTGAATGGTGGTACAATAATTCCTACCATACTACATCTAAAATGACTCCATATGAAGCAGTTTATGGTCATGCACCTCTAGTACTCCTTCCATCCACCCCTAGCAGTTCACCAGTTCAGGCAGTTGACATGGTTCTTCGAAATCGACATCAGATTCTTCACCTCCTACAGGACAATCTTCACATGGCAAGAACCCGCATGAAACAATAGGCCAATCAACACCGTTCTGAGCGCACTTTTCAAGTTGGTGATATGGTTTTTCTTCATCTACAGCCTTACAAACAATTCTCCTTGAAAGGCAAAGGGAATCAAGCGCTCACTCCAAAGATCTCTGGCCCATATATAGTTCTTCAAAAGATTGGGTATGTTGCTTATAAATTGGCACTTCCTCCTTCTCGCATTCAGCAAGTGATTGGCACTAGCATCAACGCACAAATTGTTTTACCAGAATGGGATAATGAAGGATCCAAAATTTTGGAGTCGGAAGCCATCCTCAATAAGCGCACTTGTCAGCTTCTCTCTCGGTCCATCACAGAGGTCTTCAATTCAGTGGCACAACATGCAACCAGAGAATGCTACATGGGAACCACTCCTTCAGATTCGGCAACAGTTTCCACATCTTAAGCTTTGAGGACAAAGCTTTTCTAAGAGGGAGGGGATGTTAAGAACCTGTGTCAACCCTCCTCTTTATTTTGTTAGTATATTTTATTGGACGCATATGCTTTGTAAGTCGTCCCGTTAGTATGTTGTATTATCCCACATTCATGGGGATTAATAGTTAATGTTAAGTCGTCCAGTTAATATGTTGTATTATCCCACATTCATGGGGAGTAATAGTTGTTTAGATTAGACTTAGTATATAACTAAGTGTTGAGGCCAATGAAATCGTCCAAGAGTTATTTTGTATTGAGCTTGCTCAAAGGAGGTTGCCCCCTCGAAGTGGCCCGCGATCAATAAAATATCTTTTGTGCTCCAATATTTCTGTTATATTGTGCATTCTCATTAGTTATTGGAGGAGGTTCTGCACAGAGAAGGAATTGCAAAAAGTTCAGTTGGAGCCTCAGGTGGAATAGATTTATTTTGGGATATGAATAAATTTTATCGCAAACAATAGAAGGAGGATAAGCATTGGATTATGGTAGAGTTGGAGGTGATTGACAGTAGGAAAATTACCAAAATATGCAATGTCTATGCTCCTATTTGTCACAACCTTAAATCTGATTTTTGGAGCTCATTGAACTCTCTTAGTGAGACCGAGTGTAGTATCACAGTTAGTGATTTTAATGCTACAATATAGTGTAAATAGAGAAGAGGAGGTTCACTAGTAAGAGACCCATTTGGGGATAATTTTGAAGATCTCATTGTAAATTTAGACATGGTTGCTATAAATCCAAAGAGAGGGGTATTCACTTGGACCAAAAAAAGAATAGGCCCTAGTTATATTGTTGCCCACCTTAATCATTTTTTTGTAAGAAGTTCTCTTCTGCAGACATGGTATCTATTGAATGCTCAAATTCTCCCATATGCTACTTATGATCATAGGCAATTTTTTTTTGAATCTAGAGGAAATGGAAAATCAGGGGTCTATTCCTTTTCGCTTCAATTCATTGTGGTTAAATAAAGAGGAGTTATTTCAAATTATAGAAACAAGATGGACAGTTGATGTAAAGGGCCCTCCTGCCTTTGTTTGGGAATCCAAGCTACATGCAATAAAGATTGAGTTAAAAAATTGGGCTAAAAATAATTATATACCTCCACAAAAGAACAATAAATCAATATAAAAAATAATAGTTAAGCTCCTTGCAGGAGTAGATGGAAACCTCTAAGGTGACTCCTAAATAGACGAATCGAGAACAATAAATCAATATCAACTTGAATGAAGCATTCCATCAGGCAGAAGAGGCCCAGAGGTTAAGATCTTAGGCTCTTTGGCTAAAAGAAGCAGATTGAAATACACCATTTTTTCATAATCAAAGAAAAATGAGACTAAATAAGAATGCAATCCATGAAGTCCAATATGAGGAGGGAGTTATCATATCAAGCCCCCATGACATTCGACAAGAATCCTATCGCCAATTTAAAGAAGTATATACTAAATAGGGGATAGAGTACTCTGCATTTAAAGATGATATATTCGATAATATTCTATCCCTAATTTCGACAATGAGAACAATTTGTTGAAGAAATATATTAGTGAAGCTCAGGTGTTTGATGTTGTTGGGGGACTCGGAGAGGACAAGTCTCTTAGTCTGGATGGGTTCACCATTCATTTTTATAACTCCATATGGACCATCATCAAGGATGGTTTATGTAAAATGTTGAATTGGACAAAAAGATAATATAAGATTGGAGGAGCCACAAATTCATCCTTTGAGACCATGATTTCCAAAGATATCTGTCCCAATTCCCTAGCCCACTTCCAACCAAATTATATTTATGGTTCTTCCTATAAAATATTATCCAACTGCCTAAAGCCCCTCCTCCCTCATTTGACATTGGAAGGGCAAGGCGGATTTGTTGAGAAAAACACATTATGGACAACATTTTTCTTATTCAGGAAGCAAATCATTTCAATATTGTCAGAAAGGAGCAAGGAATGGCTATCAAATTAAACATGGCCAATACCTTTGATAGGGTCCGCCTTAGTTTTCTCTTTGAATTTTTGGAGAGATTTGGGTTGCCCCTTTCCTTTTTTAAGTGGATCAAATATTATAAATCATCCTTGGATAACTGCTTTGATTAATGGTAGACCTGCTGATTTTTTTCCAAGCTTCCCGTGGTTTTCACCAGGGATGTCCTTTATCCCCTTTTTTATAAATTATTATGGCCGAAACGTTGGGTAGAAGTGTGTTAAAAGAAAGGGAAGAAGGAATGTTAAGTGGCATTTGAATTGCAAGGGGGGTTAAAGCTGTCAACAACGCCCAATTTGCATATGATACTATGCTTTTGGGAGGAGCTTCAGTTTTCAATGCTAGCAAATTGAAGCAAGTTTGAGATCAAATTTTTAATGCTTCAGGAGGAGAGGTAAATAACGGTAAATATAATTTTTTTGGATGTATCGTTCCCCCTCAGACTATGCATCATATAGCTTAAATCCTGGGCTTTGCTAGAAGTTTGAATTAGACGTCTTTCAATTATATGGGTATTCCAATTACACAAAAGGGTAAAAAACACAAAATGGGAAGGATTCTTGCAAGAAATAAAAGGCACCATGCAAAGTTGGGGTTATGATGGCTAAATCTAGTTGGAAAGGTCATCCTTAACAGGTATGTTCTCATGTTTCTACCCTTGTCTCAATGCTCTTCTCTTCTTACACCAAAGGGAATATGTAAAAATTGGATAGTTTTTCAACAAACTTCTTGTGGCAAGGGGGGAATCTAACAAAAATAATTTCCACTTGGTTAACTGGGGCTTAGTTAAAGCTCCTAAAAGCCATGGAGGGATTGGTATTCGTGATCCTGTGTTGATGAATCAGGGAATAGGTTCCAAATTAATATGGAATCTTGTGTTTGGTAATAATGCTTGGTGGAAATATATAATTAGAAAAAAAAGTATCTCTCACAATCTAGATTATGGTGTGTGGATGGTTGCAATTGAGCATGATGGTTCTAATATATGGAGGATTTGTAAAGTTGTTGGCAGAATTATCCAGGATAGCTTGTTCTATATTTCAGACTATGGGATAAGTATTGATTTATGGAAGGATTCCATTCTTGGAGTAGGTCCTTTAACTTTGCAGTTTGGTTTATCAGAAATAAATTGTTGCTTCAGAAAAAAAATGGCATCAAAACTTTGTTTGACTTATTTGAGTGGGACCCCTCTGGAAATTGGGTAAGTTGGAAGTGTCTGAATGTTCCAAACCCCTTAAATCTTTCTCCTGAGGAAGTTTTTCAAAATATCCATGGATCTGCCCCAATAAGTTTGGATATAAAAGACTCAAGAGGTTTGGGGAAAAAGGGTTTTTATCCAGTTAAGGAGGGATATGCTCTCCTTTTCAATTAGGAACAACAACATCATCCCTTTTCAACAATTTGGGATAAAATATGGCAACAAGATGGTTTGCCTAAAATAAACATCTTTTTTTGGATTTTGGTTCATGGGAAAATACTCACTTCTGAGAATTAAAAAAAATAATATAGTAGGACCCTCACGATGCATCTTATGCAAAGATTCAGAAGGGTAAATTCAACATCTATATTATCAGTGTAATTATGCAAAGAAAGTTTGAAGGCATGTGTTGAATGGTTTGTAACTTTGAAATTTTGGATGATTGGAGTGGTTTCTTTCTCAATTGGAAAGGTTGTTTGTTGGAAAGTCTGGGCAACTCAAAATTATTGAATTTTTGAAGATAAAATGATCTTTGCAATAGATACATCTATTGCAGCTAGATATGTTTGGACTGATATAGTGGTAGTGAGGACTTGTTAATTTTTCCCTCTGGTTGGTTTGTTAGTTTTGTTATAAATTCTACAGGTTGTGTGAATCTGGCTTTTTTCGGGGGAAATTCTAGTTGGAATTTGGTTTGTTATTCTATCAGTGGTAGATTTATCTCCAAATTTTATAGGGTCGATATAATTTGGATAAGAATTGTGGATATGGAATTAGAAAAGCGGTTTAAGGAAATTGCTAAGGAAGTTAGTGCAACTCAGGCTAGCATTCATGATTTCTAGTGTTGTATTAAATGTATACGTGACTAAATGGAGGGTTTGATTGCATCATTTCATTAACTAGTTGCTCATGTGCCAATGATTGATGAGAAATAACCAAAACTATTAAAAATCATGAAGTTATGGTTAAAAATATGAAGACCTTATTATGGAAAAAATTATAAGGTTGAAGAAAATTATGATGCAAAGAATGGAGATGGTAATTCTATCATGCAATTGGTTCAGATTATTTCGAGCTCTACTGAGAAAGAAGTGGCAGAGGGTCTACAAGTTAACACTGTTGTAGACATTGAGGATGAATATGAATGTACGAAAGTCTCACGGGATGATGGAGATTCTCAAGATGATGCTACTAAGGATAACATGGAGGAAGATCTGGATGAAGATAATGTTGATTATGATGAAGATGCTTTCATTGACACTGTGAATACTTTTGAAGAAAATGAGGAAGATGGAGAAGTTCTCTATGTTGAGCAAGGTACTGATAGAGATTCTAGTAGTCAGTCTCTCCATATATGATGTTTTTTCTCCTATTTCTAGTTGGCAATTATGTTTGAATATATATCAATCTAGGGATCAGTCTATTTTGGAAGAGGAATTACTTCTTCTGGATTACTGTAAATATTTGTTTTTTTGCTGCAAGACTCATAATTTGTGCTGTGAACATATATAGAGGAATTTTGTAATGATTTGCTAAAACGTTTTCAGCCTTTTATCAATATAATCATAACCCTTTGTGTAAAAAAATAAAAAAATTTGGACTAGTAACACTCCTTCAAGTTGCTCCCTATTCCTCCGAAAAGTATAGCCTCATAGCTATGATCCAAGTTTCCTAACATCATTGAACATCATTAGCACTTGCAATATTTCATAACCCTTGTAAAGGTATGATGCCTAATTTTTAGATCCATAACCATCTCAAACTCTTAAAAAACTATCTATCATCCACTACATTCCTCTCAGTTTACAAAATGTGGGCCTCTCAAATCATGAAAGCATCATTTGTTTTTATTGTCCTCTATTTTGGTCATGGACAGGGGTAAAGGATTCTCTACTACATAAAAAAATGATACAAGGTTGAATGTCAAATATCCCTATGGAAACATCTCCATCTCCTAAGTCATTGAGGCACTGGACCATGGCACTCGCCTAGTTCTCAAGGATAATATTTTGAATATGGGATTTATCCACGTCAATCTTACGTGCATTAAAAAAAATACTAGAAATAAAAATGAAAAAATAAATCTTTATTTTGATTTGAAAGATGTCGACTCTGAATATAACAATATCTTCCTTTTTTTGGTATATGGGGGAATCAACAACTAGGGTTTGGATCATACTTGCATGACATAATGTCGATTTTGGTCTGCTACCACTATACCCTTAGGCCTGCCCATGGACTACATACAAGGATAGTCAAGGTTTGAACTCACGAAGTCATATAGAGTGCCTTCACAACACACCCTATCACCAATCAATCTATACCATGGGGGCCTCTGAATATAGTAATATCAATTCTACTACACACTTTGATTTTAACATGGGATGTATTGAAAATGACCATGGAAATCCTGATTCTTTCTCACACATAAATTATTATATCTTTGATGGCTGCTTGAATCCCTCTTGTATTGGAAATTAAATAACCCTTTATAAGTTAGAAGCAACATGTAGTTCTTAACTTATACGGCTTCAATCTCTCAACTATATTTTTTATTGAGAAATGGTGGTTGTATTTTCTATGAGTGGATGCAAGTTTGATACAATTCAATTATGGTTTATTGTCATTTCAATATGGTAGCAAATCAATGAAAGTAACGGTCAACAACTCTCCACATGCAATAACAACTCCCTTTAAATGGAAACTATTTGAATATTTGAACAACAATTACACTCAATTATTATGAGATTGTGGTCTTCAAGCCTTATGACTACACCCGCATGACAACACACTCCTTCACACTAGCATGATGGTGGCTCGATTCAAATCGACATATACAAAAGAGTGGCAACTCTTAATCAATTCATTTGGAAACTCCTCACACTCTTACATCCTTTCTCTTTGCATATGAATGGTTTCTTTGAGTAGTGGTTGCTTCAAACTTCAATAATGGACCTTGGCTTTCTCTCTCTGTAATAACATGGTTGTCCTTACAATTTGACAACAGTTCAATATCCTTTAACAACAACGAATATAATAGATTATGTCTATTGCTAAACAAGATTTATGATATTTTACTATTGATACAAAGTTAGTTTTCTAAACAATCAAAGCAACTTGCAATTATGATAAGCATCGAACTTAACGACTCATGTAAAAAATATAACATTTATTACAATAAAATCATTTGATACATTGAGGTTAATCCCCTTTTATGTTATGGATGAGGTAGTTCTTCTACTATTACATCATCACAACATTACTATCTAATTATCATTCAATTAACAACATTACATAATCTTTATACTCTAACACTAAACCCTTTTTATAATGCAAATTATATTAGATTTTGCATTTCAAATGCATTCACAAAGTGTACACTTTTACAACATACAATTTTATGGATATTGAGTGTGACCTACATACCATGGAGTAAGGGCAATTCAAGGTTACTAGGTACCAATTTGAAAGGGTTGCTTAAAATATGTCATTTGAAGCAAAATCTTAGTGGCATGAGGATAAGGTAGAGTATCCTTGAGCCAATTGACCAATAACATTTGGAAATTGGGACAATTTTCAATCAAAATGGTTTGAAAAACAAATCTATATTTAAAATATTTGATTAACTATTATAAAAATAAGTATAATTCTATCTTCAAAATACTATACTTAAAATATTTGATTAGCTAATTTTTTTAATTAAATAATAAATGTTAAAACAATGTAAAATAAATTTTGTTAAATTATTAAAATTAAAATAATTAAAAGACTAAACAAATTATATATATATAATGATTTTTACATGTATTTAAATTTAGAAATAATACTTGAATGAAGGTCCTAGTTTGATGCACCCCATTCCATAATCTTGAAACGAGAAGATTTGGAAACAAGGAACTGCATATTTCAGAATAGTTGTAATTGGGTGAAGGCCCAACAAATTCTTTATCAATAAAAAAATATAATTGTTTTCGTTATTTTTTTTTTTGGAAATAATACTAATTACTTTATCATCTTTATAGTAATTCAATTTAAAAAGATATAAGAATTTACCTTGTTACGATTTACAAATAAATATATTATTTGTATCATTAATTTTTTTTTGGTACCTAATATATTATACCTTTATATTAAAAGTATATGTCAAAATAGTAATATAACAGGATTACATATAAATAGTTTGGTATGGACTAATGTCGTCCAAAATATAGTCCAAATATGACATAATATGGTCCAAAAGTAGTCCAAAAATATCATCAAAATAGTCGAATGTAAAAATGTAATGCCATGCACAACATTCGATAGTCGTACACCTGTATGTTCAAAACATGGAGTCTCGTATATGAAACAACATATATGTGTAAATAACGAAAATAAAGTTGGAAAATGAATATAAAAGAAAACCGAAAGAGCTGGTCAGAGATAAGTTTTCAATGAGAAGAGTTGAAAACCACCTCTCACATAGATACTTGCTTCGGGTCTTCAAGGAAAACCTGCAAGTCAAAAATCATGTAAAATAATTGTACTAAATAATAGCTGCACATGTCCTACACTAAACAAAAACAAAACCTTGTATCCCTGCTCCAAAATGTAATCCAATGGGGATAAACCAAGGAGGAATCTCTGAGGTGGTATTAAAAGTACTCCCCATCCATAATAAATAAACTTGAATCCGTAATTGATCTATCATAGTATGATTTAGGAACCATTGATAGAAAATATAACCTTCTTGAACCCTGAAAGATGCCTCAGATAAGGTATCCACATCCTGATTGAAATATCTGTAAAAATGATAGAAAGAGATCCTCAAAAGAGTATTGATAATGTCTCTTATATTATTCATCCATGGGCTGAGGCAAAGCACTTCAAGAGTGTGTTTTTGGTTGACCCAATCAATTATTGTTTTAGAGACTCATGCCACCCATTGGAGTAGTATCCCTTTTGACTTTGCGAAAAAAAGTAATGACCAAAGAACCAATAAATTCGATCTGGTATTGGTGCCACCCCCATAATTCATCATTAGTTGGTAGAACTCACCTTCATTAACCCATTTAATAGCCCTTGCACCCCCAAGAGTGGCGTCCACCTGTGAGGCCCCATTAAAAAATCCCCTACAATTGTTTTGAGGAAACATAGGAGGAATTTTGGTCTGTCCCTTTTTATGCTATACATGATCTGGTAGAACACCCATTGATATGTCATTTTTTTTACATATAACATGGATAGGAAATTGTAGACCCTAAAAAATAGCCTAGTTGCTCATCTTTCAAATCTCCCAACTCACCGAGATCGAAATATCTATCTTATTCTTGTTGTTTCTCCAAGTTTGCATGCAAACTTCCAATGAGGGTCCCAACCAAAAACCTTTATATTGAACTAATCCTCTAATTCTCCTCCATACATTTTGCGTAAAGGTGTAGTGTATGAAAAGATGGTCATGGGTCTCTGAATCCTGTCTACACAAGATACATATCCCATGACCACTGTGACCCATTTTGTTTAGGTTTTCCCATGTAAGAGTGTTATTGTTCATCGTCAGCCAGAAGAAGATTTTGCATTTTAATGGGACCTGCGTCTGCCATATATCTTTGAACCACCATTTTGGATCAAATAATTGATCATCCCATGAGGTTGAGTATGCCTCTTTCAGTATGATAACCCCCATCTTAAGATTCCACATCCAAAGCTGTCGATCTATTTGTTTCGATAATTAGATACCACTTTTCTTTAAAGAATGGATATAATAATCCCATTCATCTCTATTATGAACAACCAATCCTAAGTGATATGAGTTAAACCATTATGTCCTTTCCCACTCCGAACCGTCACTACCATAAACCTAGTTTAGAGAGTGTAGTTCATTGATAAGACTCTTTGAGAGCCAGTATGTGCAAGACCCCCCTACAATCGGGTCAGTCCCCACTCTAATATTTATTCCATTCCCAGGCACCCATGCCAACTATTTACCCAATAAGTCAAAAGCAGATGTGAGATAGTTCCATATTTTCGATACCCTTTTGTATTTTTGTATCCACTTCTAATCCATTGTTCCACAATAATCTTCTTTAAGTATTTATCCATTATCACCTGATGCCATAAACTATCAACAAAAATGGCTCTCCGTAAGCTATTTTCATCGATAGCTTTAACATGCATATATATGTTCCTGGTACCCCATCTTTACATCTCTTTGGGTTTGGAAATGGTGTCCCAACAAGCTAAGTGATATTTGGATCCATTATGTGCACCGACCCATAAGAAGTTGTAGATCTTGCTCTTAATAACATGAAAAATGGTCTTGTAAATTTTACATAAGGAAATCCAGTATCGGTAGATTGGTTCATACATAATTTATTAGAACCAACCCGCCTCCCATAAATAACCACCACATGGCACCAGTGAATAATTCTGGCATTCTTTTCAATAACCACTACCAATCATTGATCTTATAATTTTTTGGTTTTATTCTGAAACCCAGATATTTGGTTCCTTCCTCAATTGAGAGAAATTTGTAAGGAAGGATAACTTTATAAGGTTCCAAATATTCCTCTATAATTCTAGGAAACAATATTGTTGATTTTGTTCCACTGATAATCATCCATAGGGCCTTGCAGAAAGTATACATAATATTTTTATAGATGTGCCACTCCCCAAGGTAGGCAACACCAAAGATGATAACATCATCTACAAATAGTAGATGTGTGATCCTGATAAGAGCTGAGATATTTATACCTCTTATGTGCCCACAGTATATACTGCTTCCATTCAATCTGCTTAACCCTTATGTAATGATGAGAAATAAAAGTGGAGATAATGGAAAACCCTGTCTAACCCCCCTGGTATCTCCAAAGGTATTGGTAGGAGATCCATTGATCAAAACTGCATAATTGACGTATTCAATCCATGCCATAATATAATTTGTATATGCCAGATCTAAGCCAATTTTTAAGAGTATAAACCTGAGAAATCCCCAATCCACTCGGTCATATGCTTTTACTAAGTCCAATTTTAATGCCATAGCATGTTGGCCCTTATTTTTTATGCTGTGGAATACTTCTTGTGCTACACCTATTGCATCATGTATCTAACGATTCTCCAGAAAAGAAAATTTTTCCTTTGAAATACTTTTGGATAACACTGACTTAATCCTTCTTGCAATAATTTTTTCTATGGCTTTGTATATTAAATTGCAAAGGGATATGGGCTTGAAATCATTGAAAGAGACAGGTCTGGGAATTTTTGGAATTAAAGCAATATATGCTGAGTTTATACCTTCAAACACTATTACTTAATATCTGGATTCTTCCACAACTTTGAGTATGTCCTGCCCCATAACGTCAAAAAACTCTAGGAAGAGTTCTACTGTCCACCCATGTGGACCAGGACTCTTGTATTTTGCAAAACATTTTAAGACCGATTCTACCTCCTAAATGGAGACTGGAAGTCCAACAACTAAGCACTCTTGTGGATCTTAAGGAATTTTTGTACTATGTGCATCTGATTTACAATTGATGTGTCACCATAATTTGAGAACAAATTATGAAAATGACATATTCCCTATGCCTTTATGTATTTAATATCATTTGTCATTGATCCATCATATTTGTTGATTTCCCAAATGGTATTATGTGCCCTTTTGTTGTTATCAAAATGATGAAAAAATTTGGTGTTTTGGTCCCCCTGGGATATCCATATAGTGCAACTCTTAATCCTCCACCTCTCCAACTCCATGAGTACAATTCCTTCTGATGGCATCCACTTGAAATAATCTCTCCTGAATATTTACAGGGAAAGGTGTCCACCTATACATTTCATGTATCTATTTGAACTCTAACTCGACTAAAAGAAGTTCTTGTTGCATTGTATCTTTGTGTTCTCTTTCCAAGTTTATGACTTTTCCTTTCAACATGATTTTTTTTGAAATATACTCTTCATGGGCGAAGGATGCTCAATTGAAGCCGATAATCGCCTTTTCCTCCTCACCATATCTCTAAATTCCTGCTCTTTAATCCACAAATGGTTGAATATAAAAGGGTAAAATAAATTCTCCTTGAAAGGTTATAATTGTAACAAAATGGGGAAATTATCAGACAAATGAACATTATCCACCCATCTTCTATACTTTCCCATAGAGCTTACCAAAATTTTAGGGATAACAAAGTGATATGGATGTTGTGCAATCACCTCTATGGCCAATCTCTTATTCCGCCATGTCTGCAACTGAGGATCCTGTGTTATGTCAATAATACCTTCTGAAGAGAAAAGGTTCTTGAAATGATCCCCCATTAGGTCAAGTTGATGCCTCCTTCCCCATACCTTTGATGCCCTTGGTGTGAAATTTAAATCACCTCCAATAATGAGCGATGGAAGTTTTAATAAGTCATCTTCTTTTATCTTCTCCCCAAAAGGCCCCCTATCCATATAATGTCCATAGCAATTTGTTAGGATAAGGTATGAGTCAAAACCAGTAAAATTCTCAGTCAAAAGTATACCTTCCATAGTATGAAAAAAGACAAATATGCCTTTCCTAGGGTTCCAGGCTGATAAGAGGCCCTTATATAGTCTTGAGGAACCAATAGCATCCATCTCCCATCCTGGAAGTAAAGGACCAAAAAAAAACCTGTACTTTGCCCCCGATACCATAGTCTCCTTTAAAAAAATGATGTTTGGCTTATTTGCCACAAAAAATTCTCTTGAGGGACATTCTGTTGGAGCTCCCCCCTACTCCCCAAATCCAAATATGGGTTAAGATAATAATCATTTTTTGGCCCTTGCAAGGAATTTATTATCTCTAAGAGCCATGAGATTAGATGTGGATAGATAAACCCGAGAATCACCTCCTTGATTATCCCCATGTTTGGAAGATGATAGCTTACGATCACTCCTCATCTTAAGAGGGGATAGATCACTCACAATACCACCTTTTAAAGCTCCTCACCTATGGATTTTTCTCATCTCAATTGGTTTTGATGTTTTCTTCTATTGAAAGGAGCCATTCGTAAAATATGTAACCCTTTTTTGGGAATAGTCCGAACAAAAATCATCAGAGGTTTTGTTTTTACCATCTCACTGTATGAAATAGGATTCCCAGGTTTCTGAGAGGAAAGTCCTCCCGCTGAAGAGACTATTATATCGGTTTCTTCTGTCTTACCATCTACCAAATGGTACCCCTGATGGGTGGGTGAAGAGTGTCCATTAATATCTGGTGGCTTCCCATCCCCTCCCCCTAAACCCAATCCTGGATCACATGAGTCCATAAAGATGATATGAGACTCTGAAAAGGTCTAATGAGATATCCCATGTAAACCAACATTATTCTCAACAACCTCAGTCACATCTCCTGTACATCTCCACCCAAGCATATATCCTTCCATCTGGCATGTTTCCCCCAAGGATCTTTTCGGAAAAAGAGATACTGGAAATATGTTCAATCTCTTTAGAATTAAAATAACTAAAAAGAGCCGGATCCAGGGCTTGGAGCTTACCTATGATGTTGGGTATTTCCTTCGAGCTTGATTCAATGTTTACTGCTGTAGCCAGAGGTAGTGAATGTCCTGTCCCATTTGAGCCCTCCATGTTGTTGTAATCTTCAAAACACTATTCCCCATAGAAACCATAAGATTCCTCACTCATTGACCCCAATATTGAAGTTTTTTAGGCCTTCCATAAATGTCCCACCTCCTTGTATCTTGCACAGCGAAACAGGAGGCCCCAATAATATAATACCTGTAGAATCTTCTTATCCCTCCACTCAATATTGATCTCCTCTAGAAACCTTTTGGTGATATTAATATCCAAGAGCATACACCCCATCCTTTTATCCTCCCCAACACGCAATACACGCCCTAGGTGATTCCCAACTACCTAAAAAGCTTCATGATGCCACATAGAAAGTGGGAAATCTGACACAAGAACCCAGATATGTCGAAACCTAATATTTTCAGTACATGGGTTGAAACTAGAATGCCATCTCTTAACCATAAGGATTCCATGGCCTTTTAACCACATCTTTTTCAGGATAGTTGAGGCATGGTCCATGTGTTGAAATGTAAAGCCATACCAACCCCTAGATAGAATGGACATCTCAGGGTTATAACCAAATAACGGTTTCCACATTTCCTCCACCCAATTAGAGATGTCATTCTGATTCATGGATTTATAACTAAAATTGATGACCAAACAAGTCAGAGAAAGACCTACTACATGTTCAAGTCCCAGATCTCATCTGAGAACCATATTCCGACCATCTGCTCTCAAATTCCACTTCTTAGATTTTTTGAGCTAGAATTTCCAAGCTAATGTGAAGGAAGACTTTTCCTTTGGTTTATTCCTGGAGGAAACAATAGGGTTGGATGTCTCACCAATTTTCAGCTTCTGATGTGAACTGATAACCCTCGTCTCTGCACCACCACCACCCATAATAGGTCATTGTGCTAGAGAGATAGGTGATACCACTATGTTCTTTGAGTTCTCGACATCTACTACACATGATCGAGGTAGAATAATGTCCTGAATATTCTCCTATGGACCAACACCACGCATCTTTGGGTGTTGATGATAATACATCTCCCAATAAACTTCATCCATCTTGGACAAAACCTCCCTTTCCCTCCTCCTGTCAAATGCCTTCCCCTGTGACTTGTCATCCTCCCTATTCACATCTACCATGGCCCGGTGCTAGCAGAAACCACCTAATGTTCGACCAAATCACCTCTGGAACTTTCCCAGGTGACCTAGTCACCCAAACCATGGGAGTCAGACCCAGGTCCTCTGCTCCCACTTGTAAATTACGTTGGATTCTTAAAAAACAAGTAGTGAAATAGGTTTTCCAAAAAAACCTGTAGATAAAACCAGAATAACTGTCAACTTCCAGCCACTGAGGTGGGGTCAGAAAACCCCAACCAGATACCCTACAAATTTCCATAATCCGACTTTTATGACAAAAAAGGTACCAAAAAGAAGAAGCAGGCCTTAGACAAACGAAACCCCAGAAAACTGCTAGATAACAAAAAACCCCAAAAAATAAACACCCACTATGTCTATGGATTTGTTTAAACACAGTCCCAACAAACCCCCACCGCACCAATCAATAGATAATGTCCGCTTCAAACCCTGTAGCAAGATCTCCCATGTTGTGAAAGGAAAGCCTATCCATCACTAGATAAACGCTAGCTCCGCTCCCACACCCTCCCTCTCAACGATGCATTCAAGGATTATGATTTCCGATGCTCTATTTGTATCACTACTTAAGGGGATATATTTACAACTTTTTCAATTTCTAATAAATTATAGTTATAATAATGTTTACCTCATTACAACTTATAAACAAATGTATTATTTGTATTACTACTTGTAAGGATAGATTTACAACCTTCTCAATTTCTAATAGAAATTATAATAACAAATCAAGGGAAAATGGTGTTATATATATATATATATATATA
>LPNX010696658.1:0-19912 GCA_001517045.1 Pseudotsuga menziesii | reverse complement strand
AATGGAAAAAATCTCTTTATTTTGTTTGAATAAACTTGAATTGCCCTCGAGGAGCTTAAGAAAATATTCACAAAAACCATGTTTAGCCTTCAATTTTTTTTACATAATATTTGGCTATCTATTTTTTCACAACAAAATCATCATTCTCCCTTGTCTACCTCTTTGTTCTTACATCAAAGACCATTTTCTACTTATAAGATTACATATTGATTTTCTATCCGATCATTGCTTATTTTCTTTACCTCTGTTAGACCGGGAGGGAGGGAAAGTGCCGATTTGGAAAGCTTATCTGCTTCCACATTTAGTTCCCTGTATATATGTTTAAAGGAAATTGTTTCAAAAGAAGCTATCTGCTCCTTGATTGATTCAGTAAGTGTTGGAGGCGGGGAGCGTTGATTTTCATTTTTCCCGTGGCCCATTCTATGACAATTTTTGAGTCTCCGAACAACTACAAGTTCTTCATTTGTTTTCCATTGTTATCCTTAGTACTGTACATAGGGCTACCAATTATGCTTTGCTGTTGGAGGTTCGTCCCGAGGCAAATTTTATTTCTATTTTTTCCTTGTCATTGAGATACGCCACTCCTCCTGCTCCTCCAAGCGGTGGTTCTCCTTGGCTGGCTCCATAACAAAACCCCCAAGGAAGTGTTTTGTTTATTTTTGGATTTGTTAGCAATCTCTGTGATGTTGGTTTGAGCTTTGTTTTATGCTCCAACATCTTCTGCATAAGTATCGTTTTTGTTACCTCTATTGGGGTCCATGTGTTTTTAAAAACTGCCTATTCCTTGTTTCCCAAACGATAAAAACAAAGAGAGCTGGGAAGGCTTGGCAATTACGTACTTTGTCATTATTCCACCAGTTCTTGATTATGTGTTCCAGCGTATGGTCCATTCTCGGGTTCAATGAGCAATCTAGTTTTTTGGAGATCCTTTCCCATATAGATCCTGCATAAGCACAAGAGAAGAATATATGAGATGTCGTCTCATTTTCAGCTCCGCATAACATGCACACTCTGGGTCCTTAAAAGCCTCTTTTTATCAGGATTTTCCATGTTAGTAGTTTATTGCTTGGCACCAACCATAGCATTAAGATTGTTTTCAATGGTCCTGTGATTTTCCAAATCTTCGACCACCACCAACGATCTATGTCTAGCTGTTCTCTCTCCATCGCTGCATCATACCCTAGTTTTGCTGAGAAGCTCCCATCTTTGCCACTCTTTGTCCATATTAGCCTGTCCATATCCTCATCTTCCAAATGAATGAAAAAATTTACTAGCTTGGTTATATAGCGGTTCCATTCTATCATCGTTGAACCCGTTAAATCCAAAACCTGAGTTGATTTCCAACTTGTTCTACCTCTTGTCTGGGGTTGTTGGGCCTTTTCTTCTACCAAAGTTCTGATTCTCATATCTGCTGACTGAGATATTAGTTAATCCGAGAGCTTGCAATCCTCTCCTGATCCTGCCCATGGGTCTTGTCCTATACACACACTCCTTCCATCACCTATATTCCAGGCTATCAAGTTTCCAACTAGTGGAAAAGCTTCAAAAGCATGCCAACCTATTGACCCATTTTTTGTGCGTTTTTATTGGTTTTCTGAACCATTCTACAATAGAGGATCGAGGGCAATATTTGAAGCTCATTGTTCTTCTCCCATAGGGATTCTAGGTTTTCTGCCATCTTCCACAGTGATTTGGCAGCCAAAGATTTACAAAATAGTTTGGTATTCTTGGTTCCCCAGCCTCCCCTTGATTTGGAAAATATTAAGGTAGTCCGTTTCACTAGTGGGATGCCTTTTGTCTGTTAACTGGCTGTCCAGAGAAAAAAGAAACATTTTTCCTTATCTTTGTTAGTATGCCCTTCGGTATATATGCTATTGAATCCCAATACACAGGGATGCTCTGGAGAACTGCTTTGAGCAGCACCAAACATCCTCCTATGGAAAAAAAACAATTTTCCCACATAGAAATTCACGCTTCTACTTTTTTATATAGCCAAATCGAGTCTTGGAAAGTGTAGGCATTTTGAGTTAAAGAAAAACCAAAATATTTGATCCCTTCTGTAATGGGAGCTGTTTGAATGCCAATTTGGACTTTTCTATGTTTATAGCCATTCCTGTAGCATTTTGATAGCTCTCCAAAATCCTTAATAGATTTTGAATATTTTCATAAGTACCTTCTCCCAACAATAGAATGTAATGTCCCAATTTTGACCCCATTTGCATTAAAATTGTACATGATGTAAATACCATTATTCAATCACGGCGAGGAGCTCAAGGCCAAGGCCCCACCATGGATATAGTGTTTTATGTATCGGCAATTAAAATCAATACCGATGGTTATCGTGCTAGCCAGGCACAATATAAATTGATGCATCATGTAAATATGCAATTTAATAAAATACCCACAACTATCTATGCAATGCAACAAAGAGATGGGGGCATGATTTCACAAGGAATAGGGGGGGGCATTATTCAAAACCTTGAGCCAATAGTGTAAAACCAAATGTCAATGAGAGAACCCATAAACTCTCAACTACCTATTTTGTCTTATGCACCCAATGATTTATTTCTTCCAGAAGTTGGTTGAGATAGTTAATGCATTGGAAATGGAGAGGTATGTAATTCAAAATTTGTATTGGGAAAGCCATCATTTTTGGAAAATCGTGTTTTTTATTATGGGACAAGAAAACACCTAGAAATTGGTGCCCAAGCCATTCCTTATTCAAGTTTTTCATTTCCTGATGTAGTTGGCGCAAGCTTGGCGTTTTGCTTCACGATTTCTGCAGCCTTCCTCATTTTCTCCAATTTGGAAACCCATTTTTGTATTGCTCAGTGGTTGGGAAGGGAGATTCACGATTTGGGTGTTTAGGGAGGTTGTTCTTGCCCCTGCAATGACCAAGAACGTTTTTGAAATCGAATTGCTCACCCAGGGTTGATTTCCCCATATGAAATTTTGTTTTTGGTTTCCAAACGTTTTTTCTACATTCCCAACATTTGTATTTTGTTGTTATGCACACCCTTGTTTTGGTCTGTAAGACTTAGGAGTGGAAGAGGCCCAGAATTGGATTGATAAACCTAGTGAAGAGAGGAACCTCACAGAAAGATCTAGAGGGGCTGGATAATTTTCTATGCACACCCCGAAGAGCATTAGAAGGGAAGGTATGGCTTGAGGGTCTGTGTAGCAGTGAAGGGAATACTTCCTTGTGTTGGGTGTGTAGGTATTGTGGAGGCCACGCTAGATAGATCTTGTGCAAGTGTACATAGCTCTGTGGTTGAGCTCACTAGCTTAGCAATTCTTCCTTTCCATTGCCTTAGTAGCCTGATAAACCTAACTGTAGGTTGGCTCGGCTGAACCTTGGAGTGTATTTGGCTATGTGTGAGCCTGTTGTTCCCTAGTTCCTTAAGGAAATCATGCCCAACTCGGGGGTGGCAGTTGTGTTGAGAGCTTGATGAGAAAAACTGGCCTATGGTTGGGTGGAATGTTGCAATGACATAGCTAGTTGTGGGACAACTCATTTACAATATAAGTGCTCTCTTGTATTTTCTGTATGAACTCTGCAATATAATTGTTTATGAATTATTATGAACATATTGAATGTGTTGAAATGTATTTGCTTTCGCTGTGTTTTCATACATTATACATTGCATATGTATGTTTTTATCTTCAATGCATTTGTGATTATGTTCATGGGGCTAGATCCCCGGTTAGATAGACAGAGCAGTCGAATCACGTCCTCTCTCTTTGGGCAAGAGGGGAGGGGACGTGACATAGAACGTTGTCTACAAACAATATATGTGTAAGTTCTACTGAACTAGATATCTCGACCCCCTTTAATTTCCATTCCTCCTTGGCTTTGTGAATGATTCGAGTTAAAGCCTCTGCTACTAGAAGAAATGGAAAGGGAGATAGGGGGAAACCCTGCCTTAATCCTCTTGTTGATCGAAGGAACTGAGATGGGGCGCCATTTAGTAGAACTGCAAAATAGGTTGATTATATGCATCCGATTATCCAATCTACTACCTCCAATGGCATGCCTATTTGGATTAATAACAAATGAATAGAGGTCCAGTCACCCCTATCATAAGATTTGGAGAGATCTACTTTGAGGGAAATAACTGACAATTTTTCTCTTTTAATAGAGTGTATTGCTTCCTGTGCCAATGAAACAACATCATGTATCTGTCTGTTGAATAGAAATCCAAATTGTTCTTCCGAAATTACTTTTCTTAGTATTGGTTTCAATCTTTGTGCTATGATCTTGGCTATTATTTTGTAGATCATATTGCAACAAAAAATTGGTCTATAGTTCTCAAAGGTCTCCCCTTTTTGCTTTTTTGGTATTAGTGTAATGAAGGTGGCATTCATTGCACCTAAAATATTCCCAGACTTCTGATATTCTTTTATAACCTTCATAATACCTTTTAAAAAATCATTAAACCCTAACAAGAAATCCAATGTAAATCCGTCTGGACCTGGGCTCTTCCCTTTTTGGAAGGAGTGTATTACCTTGTTTAATTGTTCCTCGGATACCCCTCCTAGTATGTCCTTCTTCATTTCTTCTGTTATTAGACAATGGAACAGAGATAGGACCTCTAGTATTTCTAGGATTGGACATCCCGTAGGAGCTGTAAATATGGATTGAAAATGATTTACTGCATCCTTTGCTTTTTTCTAAAAGTTTCGCGCGATGTTTCCTTCCGAATATTTTATTTCCATTATGGTATTTATGCTCTTTTTGTGTGAGGAAAAACGATGGAAGTACTTTGTATTCTTGTCTCCTTCAGCTAGCCATAGAGCCATACTTTTTAGATGCCAGTGTTGCTCTTCTTTTGCTAAGAGGTTGCTTCTTCTTCTTTCTGCTGCCTTTAAGGACTCCAAAACTTCATTTCTGAAAATTCCTGAATTGTTTGAGCTATGGATCTCTTGAATCTTCTGCTTTGTTTCTCTTAAATCTTTTTGAAAAAGGATTTTATGCTTATGCCCCCATTCTTTTGAGAGTTTCTTGATCCTAGTCAGGTTTTCAACCATCTGTTCCATGTAAGTGGTCATGATAGGGTTTCTAACAGCTTGCAATTCTCATAGACCAAATTTCGGTAGCCTTCTTCTTCTATCCAATCTGGGTTGAATTTGAAAGGTGAAGGTGGCTTCTTTTTTGGAATAGCTATTGCTAAAGTAATAGGGCGATGGTTCGATAGCCCTCCTATTTCCATAGTTGTTTTTAAAACCAGGTGTTCTTAGAAGAAGCTTTATGCTACTAAAAATGATCTAACCTTTTTGAGATAGCTTGGTCCCCACCTTGATTATTATGCCATGTCGTCTCCAATTTTATAGGCTGGAGATCAATGAGTTTTTTCTGTTCAAAAAGTGTGCCAAAATAGTTGCTCAGAGTATATGAGCGGGCATCCCCCCCCAATATTCTCCTTATGTGAGGCTTAGATTCAAGTCCCCTGCTAGAATTAAGTTGGGGTGATCCAATGCTCCAGTGCTGCATAGGGTTCCCCAGTAATGTCTTATGTCATGGAAAGGGCCATATACCTTCAAAAGGGACATAAAGTTACTTGTTTCCGTGTCCTCTAACTCAGTTTCTATCACTGATTCGAAGAATGCTTTCGAGTGGCATATTAAATCTGGACTCTAGGATGTAATTAGCCCCCCTGAGTATCCTTCAACATTTATTGCTTCCATCACTTTAAAAAAAATATGCTTAACACTTCCTTCGCTTTCTCTCCCTCCATCGTTGTTTCTTGAATTAACACGATTTTTGGTTTTATAAAATTTATCATTACGGTTTGAGGGCTATTAATTTGGAGCCCCCCCCAACACCCTTACGTTGTAGGATAGGACTATCATCAAGAGTCATTGGTTTGGGCCTTTTTCACTCTAAGAGCCCTTCCAATGGTTAATTGTTTCCCTTGTTTGATGTCTTTGGCTACTTGTAATTGAGCCTTGGAAAGAAAGGATTTGTGTCCTGCCAGCCCTCTTTGTGTTTGACTTAGATCTAATCCTCCTGTTGAGACTAAATTATCTTCTTTACTACTTTTGTGTCTTAGCTCATACTCCCACGTATGGTGTTAATTTTCCTCTCTCTCTCCTTAGGGGACTGTGTTTTCTCTGAATGTTTATCTCCTGTTTCCTTAGAGGTTTCTTCTATCCCATTTTCCTTTTTAACAAGATTTTTTGAAGCTGAAATATGAGAGCAAAAAGAGTTATGAGTGGAATTACCTTCTGCCACCGTGGAAGCGCTTGGACCAGGAACAATGTCGTTCATGCCTTTTTTCGTCGTATTGAGCTGGCTCCCATCCTTTTCTTCTGATGCCTCTTGAATATTTTTTAGTTTTTGGTCCGTAACCTTTTCGTCATAGCCAACGTCCTTTTATGTAGTTGTTGTTTCAGGAATTGCGTTATTTGTAGGTCTCTGCATACCTCTAGTAGTTTTCCTCACCCAGATTTTTTTGAGGTAAGGTCTCTTTTGTCCAGCCTGGAATTCGACGCAGTCTCTTTGGAGATGACCAACGTTTCTGCAATTGAAACATATAAAGGGTAGTTTCCAATAATCCAAGCGCCGAGACCATACACTCCCTTGCATCACGATTAGAAGTTCTTCAAACAATCCTTCTCTTATGTCAATTTCTACCAGGATGCGAGCACATCTTCTATCAAACCTGGTCTCCCAATCATCTTGTAGTATGAGAAACATTCCCAATTTATTTCCAATTGCTTCTAATATGTATTTATGCCAAAAAACCATTGGTAGACCTGACAATATCACCCAAATTTGTTGGATGTTGTGTGGTTCTGTCTTCGCATTAAAATTGACATGCCATTTCTTCAGAATTAAACCTGAGGGACCCTAGTTCCATCTATGGTTTAACAGAGTGGTGTTGTCGTCTTCCTTTTTTAGTTTGAAGAGAAACTAACCTCTCAGCAGAATGTGGAAATCCAACCTATATCCTAGTATTAGGTGCCAGTTTGAATCCATCCAGTTTGTTAAGGCAACTTTTCCTGCCACCTTCCCGCAAACTCTGCCTACCAGAGCTGTTATCAGATATGTTGGGATGTATGCTAACTGAATGTCTCTTCCAACAGAGAGTCCCAGACATCATTTTTTTGGCCTTATTCCTTTTGTTTTCTTCCTTCCTAGATTCATATGTACCTCAACGTTTTTGGATTTATCATTGTTCGAACCAGAGTTCTTAACAACATGTGGGACTGGCTGTGGCGTACCCTGGGTATTTGTGATTGGCGTCATTAGTTTACCAAGGCTTGTGCCATCATTTCCTCTACTACGTATTTCTATATCCGAACTAAAGATCGACCCATGCAAGGGATCCTCTTCATAGTCCATTACGTCATCATACATGATGAGACTGGCCGAAAATCGTGTATCCTCCAAAGATTATTTAAAAAAGAAAAACTTCGACAATAAAATTCGCCAATCTTTGTCCTTTTTTGTCTGAAACCACAGAGCTACATCATACCCCATATGGAGGTAGAGTGGTCCTCATCAAAGCTGTACTTACTGGTTTGGCTGTATATTGGTTTGCATTGGCACGATGCCCCAAATCTATTCTTAATATACTGCGCAAGCACATTTATAACTTTCTGTGGGGAACCTCTGCGGGTCATAGTTCTTCCCATCTGGCCAAATGGAAACTTCTTGCTCTTCCTTTTGAATTTGGGGGCTGGGACATAAAGAACCTGGAATGGTTTGGTATCTCTCTTCGACTCAAGAGTCTGTGGCATCTTCTTACTGGAACTGGGACCTGGTGCAAGATCATTACCCATAAATACTTAAAGAACAGACCGCTTGATGTTTGGCTTCGTGGACGGTCTTTTTGTATTGTTGGTACTTCTTATTTTTGGAATGGGTTTATCAGGATCATTGAGTGGATTACTTGTCTGCTGGGATGGAAGGTGGGAAACGGTTTAAAAATCAGAGTGGGCATTGATCCCATTGCTGGGCTCAACTCACAGTATATCCTGTTTGAGGGGCTTAGGGATTATCTCACTGACCTGGGTATTACTCATCTGGCACACACACAGAATCTGGATGGCTGTGGTATAGGCGGGACTATATGGTACTCTACCTCGAATCTGCTATTGGGGGGAGTATGGGCTGATCAGTGGTACTCATATGTTACTGGACTATCACATGGGGGAATTAGGATTGGTCATTCAGAGGACAGACTGTTATGGATGTATGATGAATAGAGGGGTATGGTAATAGCTAGGAAAGCCTATGATTTAATTGTCACCAATCACAAAACTGTGCTGGAAAATGACATTATGATGAAGATTTGGTCTTTTAACTTACCCCTTAAGATCAAATGTTTTGTATGGCTCACGTGCTATAAAAAGATAAATACATGGGATACTTTATGCAAGAAAGGATGGTGTGGTCCTAATAGATGTTGTCTCTGTAAAGAGGAGGCAGAGTCGGTTGAACATCTTTTTGTCAGTTGTCGGTTTCTGAAGGAGGTTATTGGGGGCCTTAGCTGCATATTAAATGTGTACCTGGACTGGAGTGCCCATACTTTTCAGGAAAATTTAACCTGCTGGCTTTCACGGAAGGGACATTTACTGTATGTGCCTTTTTTCATCATTTGGAATATATGGAAGGCTAGGAATCGTTTATGTTTTGATGATCAGGAGCCCTCCTTGAACAGATTGTTACATTTCATTTATGATGATTATTTGACTTTCAAGCCTCCTCTGTTTCAAAAGCACAGAAGCAGAAACATTGGGAAGTCTCCTACTTCGGTGTATCCTATGATCTTTTTTGATGGTGCGGGATTCTGTCTCTGGCTGAATGAACTCCACCTTCTTACCTTCAAGCTCAGATGTGGCAGATGTACCAACACCAGAGCTGAGCTCTTAGCACTTTGGGTATCACTATGGGTCGCAAAGGATATTGGGCTACCGTACCTACATATCTTTGGCGACTCTTCTGTGATTATAAATTGGGCTAAAAGGGAATCTACCCTGGATATGGTGAATCTGGAGGCCTGATGCCTCAACACTAGGATTCTCATGTCCTCTTTCATGTGGGTGGATCTCAGTCATGTTTATAGGGAACATAACAGGAGGGCTGACATCTTATCAAAGGAGGGGTTGCACTTGGCAGCGGGCCATCTCTTACTCACTGAATATTTTGGAAATGAGATTATTGGGGAAAGCTCATCTCAGCTCTTTTAGAATATGCTCATTCTATTACAGTTGATCTCACCAGTTTCACTGAGATACATTCAGGTTTTTGTTGAGCAGCTATTACTGATTATTAGAGACTCATCCCCTCCTTGGATCAGATTTCTGGGCTCCTGTTATTTTCTTTAGGAAGATTGATGATTGTATTTATGGTAGCCTTCCTATGAGAGGGTTCTTATTGTAGTGAACTCAAAGTGCTTTGAGTATGATATACTGTGGGGATTTTTGCATTGTATCACGTATTGTATTTCATTTTATTTTTGTCAGGATGGGTCTGTCTTTGTTGGGTGCTGTCCATGTTTGGACTGATATCACCATTGCTGTTCTGTGCAGTATGTAAGTCTGCATACCATGAAATGTAAAAAATTCCTTTGATTCAATGAATACCAAGGAATGTCTTTTTTCGACTGAAAAAAATAAAATATATATATAACATACGTTATATTTAAATATATAAATTTTGATTTTTGATAATACTTGTAAGCTACTTAACTTACATCATAAGCTATCTCAACTTTACATCACAATATTTCTTTTTCATTAATTAAACATTCTTTGCTTTACATCACAGAATTTTTCTCTCATCGTTTTGAGTATCTTCCTTTATTCCAAAAAGGTACATTCCGTGAGCTTATACAACATCTTGTTGATACTCTCCTCTTTTAATTTTATTAAACTTCATACAACCTTCCATAATTCTCAAAATTTATGCATCACTGCCTTTCCTCAGTTCTTTTATTTCAGTTGCTCTAGGTTATAAAAGCAACGTTTTTTTGACAGCTCATCTGTTTGTTTTTTTTCTTCTTTCAATTCTCTATATACGTGAGCAAAAGTATGATAGAGAAAGATTTCATCTGTCATAATGGTTTATGGATTAGTTTATTTATTGTAGTTTTTGATGATGAGTTTTGGTTGGAATTCGGTAAATTTTTATTGGAAAAATCTAAATTTGGAAGCATTTAAATTGTGTTTTTGAATCCATAAATAAAATTTGACAAAATTTTAATGGAAAAATCCAAGTTTGAAAGCGTTTAAATTGTGTCTTTGAATCCATAAATAAATTCAACACCTTTGAATACCTCCATGGCACTCAAATTATGCATTTTCCATAGCTAATATATGTGATTCTAAGATTTTTTTAAATATTTTCAAACAAAATAAGACTAAAAATATGTTCCAAAAAAATTGAAAACGTAGAATACTTAGAATACACCATTGTTTATTTCAAATTTGGAATGATGATCATAAATTAAATCTTGACAATACATTTGTCTATTCTTCCTACAATCTAAAAAGATTACCTTTCCTTATCCACCTCAAATTGTAAAATATAAACACCTATCAACATAATAATAAGTTGTATTTATTTTTAATTAAAATATCATTTTATAATAAAAGCGATATAACTATTTGACAAACTTAATAGACTTAACCATATGATGCTTTAGTGGTCCTAATTTTATAAGATCCACTATTGCAAGTTAACTATTTGACAAACTTAATAGACTTAACCATATGATGCTTTAGTGGTCCTAATTTTATAAGATCCACTATTACAAGTTAAAGTTTATGTTCGTGTTCAAATTGTTGTTTATTTAGGTTGACATTGAATTCTTTCTTTAAAATAATATAAAATTAAATTAATAAATATTTTTTTTAAAATATATCTTTTTAAATTTATGTTAATATTTGATAAGAATAATTTTGTTTTTTAGTTGATAAAAATAAAAATATATTATGATATTTTTTTAATGAACAATATTTTTAGAATTTGTGGTGGACTAGCACTTATGCTTTTTTTAAATTGTACGAGGTTGAGACAAGTTTACTCTCTAAATTGATTTTATGGTAGTCATTTCAAATTTAAAATAAACAATTATAAAAAAATGAATATAAAAAATAATTGATAGCTTCATATGGATAACTGGTAGTTGATGTGTGAATAACTTGTAGTTGATGCATAAATAACGAGAATTTGTGAAACTACCCATAAAAAACAAATAACTTGTTTATAACACTTAACTTATAACATATTAATACTTTATTTATCTTATTTTTTTTAAATCAAATAATTTGTAACAAACCAAACCAAACAAAATCCAAAATACCATTTCTACATTTAAATATTATAATAATAAAATATTTATTATCAAAAACTTTTTTATTTATATACTTCACATCATTATTTGTCAAACCCCACTTTGTTCCCTCATCCTTCTATTACTTGATTATCAAGGCCCACTCACTTTCCCTCACCCTTCCATTACTCCTTTCTTTTGTTGTCGATGCCCCATTATATTTCCATTGCCTTTATTATTATTCCTTACTCAAGGCATGGTATTATAGTGATTGATGCATGATTGACTTGTTCTTATTATCCATGCTGCAGGCAGGTTATAATGCATTCGATAAATCGTTGACCTTTAATTAAGCATACCTTTGACCAAAAAATTATTTAGGCTTGCTAAAGTAAACATTATACACATAAAATTATATTTTCATAATATAATATCTCTAATCTGATTCGTTCAGGTTTTATTTTGTAATCATTACACCATTTTGTAATTATGACTGCATTTATGGCTGCCACAAAGAATGAAAAATGTCTGCATTTTTTATGGCTTCCACGAGTTGTAATTATGACTGCATTTATGGCTGCCACGAAGATTAAAAAATGATTGCATTTTTTTATGGCTACCACGAAGATTGAAAAATGCATAGTGACTGGTTGATTTGACCCATAATTTTTTACGGTGTAAGGGGTTAACGACATCTGTGTTGCTCAGTAAAAGAGTGCCATTATCACATGTTCAATGTTCCAGACAAACGCTCTCGAGCCTCACCCAATAAGTTAATTAATTGTTTATAAAGGAAATTGTACAATTTCAAAAGCCTAAATCCATAAATGAAGCACACACTAGGAAGACAATGAAATTGATAAGCTACAAAAGCTCGGTGGAAATGTGCATATGTTTGCAGATGATTACCATAATAAATTACGACTATATTTTACACTCGGCGAGAATATAGGCTTTGTACTAGTCATTGATGTAATACATGTTTTATACTTTGGAATCATACAAACACTCCATGCATGGATAGTTCATGGATAGTTTTAGAACAAGACTCATAAAGGTTGCTGAAAAAGTTCAAATCCAGTTGACTTGGCTAGAAGCCAACTCGACATTTCCTCAACACTTGCCACAGAAGATAGCGGGAGGCCTAAAAATAGAAATGGCACTCCTAGAAAGGACATTCACAATTAATTTCTATTTTTTTCCCTTTCATGTTAGTTATAAACAAGTCATTCTATTTATTGGGAAGGATATCCATGTTGTCTCAAAGGTTTAACTAGGACTGTTAGGTTATACATACATCAACTACTTGAAGGCTAAGCAATAATGAGACAAAAACCAATACATTTGCACACAACTAAAGAAGTACACTATCTATGCATAACTACCACATTAAATGTGATACTTGGACATCCATCATGCAAGGCAAGGGAGTGACCCTACCGGATTTGAACTTGGGTGATCCTCATGAAAACCACCGCAAGTTACGCTCTAGACCATAACTTAGCAAAAAAAGAGAATTTTGGGTTACCATCAGAAAACAAGGTCATGTTTACTCATTCGATTGCATCCAAGTTAAGCCTAGGTACCACAATTATAAATTCTAGGAAATACCCCTTACATGCACAATAAGATTGATCTCATGTGGGTAGGGGTAAACTCCTCCCACTTTGTCATTGGACAAAATGCTCATGTGCTGATTGTTTTGCTACTCATGCTGGAAAACAAGGTCATGGTTGGTCAATCATATTAAGACATCATCTAAGTTAAACCTAGGTCACATGATTATAAATACTGGGGAATACCTCTTATGTGCACACTGAAATTTGATTTTGAATGGATGCTAAAACTTCCTCTCACTTTCCAATTGAACCAAATTTTCATGCACTAGCACGCATATTGGGATATCATTAGGTCAAGCTTAGGTTCCATGGTTTTAAATATTTGGAAATGCCCCTTATGTGAACAATGATATTTAATCTCAAACGGGTGGGGAGAAACTCCCCCAACTTTCCCATTGAACTTAATGCTTATGTGTAGAATTTTATGTGATACCAACTCGAAACAATGTCACACATGATAAACCTTAATAAGACATAATCGAGGTCAAACTTGGGTCCCATGTTTATAAACAATTTAAGGAATACCACTTATGTGCATGATGACATTTGATGTCAAATGGTCGGGGAAACTTCTCTCCTTTATCGATGAACCAAACACTCACGTGCTTAAATTTTTTAGGTATTGCCTAGGAACAAGGTCATGTTTGTTCAACTATACTAGGACTTCATCCAAATCAAGCCTAGCATAGTTATAAATCCTAGAGGACACCCCTTGTGTCCATAATGAGATTTGATCTTGAATGGGTGGGAGAAAACTCCTCCCATGTTCCCACTAAACCAATTGATCACATGCTAAAATTTTAAGGTCATTGTCCATAAATAAGGTTATGTTTAGTCAACCATACTAAAACATCCAAGTCAAGTATAGGTCCAACATTCCAAATCTTAGGGTGTACCCCTTATGTGCATAGTAAGATTGGATCTCAAATAGGGTGTGTGTGTGGGGGGGGGAACTCATCCCACTTTTATCTTCAACTCACCACATGTCAAAGAACAAATCTACCAATAGACACTACCACCCTTTTATCAAGAGATTTCAACACTCACTATGTCAACATCTAACACCATCACCGCCCTCTTCTCAACCGATCTATCATTAGACATGAACACACTTTCTTCAAATGATTTTAACACTCGTCATGTCAACATCAACACCACTAGCACCCTCTTCTTAAACACTCCTCGAATGCGATTCCCTTCCACTATTTGTAATATAATTGCTTACCCACCCCTTTCTCATAAACCATAGATTAGATGTAGTTGACATAACCATATGCAACCTTAAAAATTGGTAAACAAATAAATATTCCATGTGCAACTTGGAATTCAAGTACACTGACTCATGCTATAATACATGAGTATAACATCTTTCCTATTTTTCCAATGAGACTTTGCCTGGTTGAACATGTTCTTCAAGAAGATAAAATCTAACCTTGCCTCAAAGTAAGTTAAAGGCACTCTACAAGTAGCATGGAGATACTAATCATGAGAAAAATGTTGATGCTCTCATCTTCAACTTTGGAAGGTTGCTTATTTTGCAACACAATATAAAACATTTTGAACAACATTGTGCAACATTTATTGAAGCAAGTGACACCTAGAGGATAAAAAACTCTGAACTTCTTTATTTTAGTAAAATATCCATGAAAAATAACTCAACTTTTCATAAAGAGGTTATATAGCAGTTTCTTTTTCACCACCTTTAGAACATCAACAAACAAAATGCAACATTACACACCCATGTAGATGTGTGGAGCTTATAGAATTTTCACAAATATAACTTCTCAATTAAGCATTCCTTATCTTCATATCCTCAAGGTATGCATACCATCAAGAGTAAGAAGATTAAAGCTATTGTGATTAAAATTGATTTATCTAAGGCTTATGACATGGTCAATTGGACATATTTAAGGGTTGTATTGTCACATATGGGGTTTGTTGTTCCTTTCATTTCTTGGGTGATGGGGAGTCTTTCTTCTATATCTTTTTCAATTATAATAAATGGATCAATGTCCGATTTTTGTTTTCGGCCTGGTCAGGGCATACGACAAGGATGTCCATTAGCGCCGCTCCCATTCCTCATTGTGGATGAAGGTTTAGGCAGATCTATACTAGAAGCAAGGTGTCGTGGGGAGTAAGAGGGGATTTCCTATGGAGATTTGATTAAAGTTATGTTTTAATTGTAGATGAAATTATTCTGATTTTAGATGGAACTCGTAAGGATATGGAGAAGCTACATGAAATATTAATGGTATTCTGCAGGGCCTATGGGATGCTATTAAATGAAGGTAATAAAAAATTACAACCGTTGGAATGGAAGAGAGGGATGTGATATTTATTAGAATTTTGTTTCCTTACTCCATTGGTCTGTTAGAGGAGGGTTTGAAGTATTTAAGATTTAGATTAAAGTTGAGTGGACATGTCAATAAGGAATGGGATTGGCTTGTGGCTGAATGGGAACAATAGGATTAAAAGTTGGAGTCATAGTTGGTTGTTGAAAGGTGGGAAATTGGTGCTGGTCAAGACTGTATTATAAGCTATGCTAGTTTATTGAACGTAATTTTGTATCCCTATAGGTATCATAGAAAAAATTAGAAAATTGTGTTTCAGGTTCTTATGGTTTGTAAGAAGGGATCAATAATGATTGGGTTGGATCAAGTGGCAAAATTTGTCTCTTGCTAAGAACTGTGGTGGTTGGGATTTAAAGGTTCCACTTTTGTTTTCTAATGCACATGCATCTAAATGTGTTTGGAAACTTATTCAAGGCACATGAGTTTGGGTTCATATTGTTGTTCATAAATATATTTTCCCTATGACTGTGTTGGATTGGATAATATGTACGGAAAATGGGCGCATAAACAATTATATTTGTTGGAAAGCGGTATTACAAGCTTTTGACTTGATAGGTACACGTTTATCTTGGAAAGTGGGTGATGGAACAACTGTCAGAGTGGGTGCAGATCCATGGGTTGGCTGTAAGTGGAGACATATTTTTCCTCGGCATATTGTCAATCATCTTAGGAATCAAGGTATAATTTTCCTTAACAATATTGTGGATTTGGGCACTACTTCTATTATGGGTTATGGATGGTTAAGGGCTGAAGATGTTGGTCTAGTGGATAATAATGATGGGATTATATGGAATGATTACATAGATTTATTGAAATCATGCAATATCATACTTAATGGGAGTGAGGATGTTTTGGTTCGAGTTTTTTTCTTAAATTTTAAATTACGCTCCTAAAGCTGCGTATATACAGTTGATTAAGGACAATGAGGCTTTTGAACAGGTTTGGTGGTGGCAGGTTATATGGAAATTCAAGTGTCCTTTGAATACTAAGATCTTTACGTGGTTCCTGCTTTCAAATAAAGCACTTACCTGAGATATTCTAAGAAGAAAAGGGAGAGAGGGACTAGGTAGATGTCATCTGTGTAAGGAGGAAGAAGAAACAAATTTTCATTTGGCGATGGATTGTCTCTATACTAGGAGCATTTGGAATGAAATTGGAAGGAAATTGGAAGGACATTAAAGATGAAAGGTCCTTGGAAAGGGGATCAGTGGAACAATGCTTAAAGGATTGGTGTAAATGGAGGAGGTAAAGGACTATAGATATTTTCCATTGATTGTCACTTGGAGTATATGGAATTCCAGGAATCTATGTTGTTTTGAGGATAAATTCATTCGGGTGATTGAAAGTGCTTTTCAAATTCTAGGGGTTATGAGATATTTTCCACAAGAAAATATCAAAATCAAGACTATATTGGTGGTTGAAGAAGAAATTGGTCGTTCCGGACCTTGGGGTATTTTGATGGAGTGTTTAAAGGGGAATAAAGGACAAGTGGAGAAAGGGGATATATCTATATTTCTGATAATCATTGGTTCAGTTTCAAAGCAGGACTTGGAGAAGGAACTAACAATTATGCATAATTAAGTGCTATCATACTTCTATTGCATTTGGTTGTGGGTAATGAGGTTAATAATTTGCATATTTTTGGAGACTCACTAGTTTTCATCAAGTGGATTACAGGTCAAAACAAGATTCATAATATTCAGTTGGCTCCTTTGTTGGATGGGGTGCACGGACTTATTGAGCATCTGGAAGAAGTGGAGATAAAGCATATCTATAGGGAAAGAAATGTTTTCGCTGATGAACTTGCAAATGTTGGAGCTCAAATGCAGAAAGGAACTTGGTTTATAGCTGAGTAGAAAAATTCGATTATAAATGGATCCTCACATGTTATTTAAAACAAAAAAAGATAGGGTGACTGGTAATTAAAGATTTATTGGGCATTGAAAGATGGAAAATATGATTCAACTAAAGTGTTGAACAAAAAACATAGTAATCTATTTTAAATCTATTGATGGAATACTTGAGTTATTCTTGTGTAAACATGACTTGAAGAGAACATATTGAATATGTAAGTTTGAGGTCTAGTTTCAAAAGACTTGATTAAGTGATAGATTATTGAGTTTTTGTTTGAGTTAGAGATACTTCTAGATAGGAGGATACTACTAAGACTTATTTTTGGAAAAATGCTATGGACTGTAATGGAAATGCATCATGAGTTTACATGAAAACATATAAGAAATGTAATATTTTTTTAAAATAAAAGGTTATGATTTTTTTTGTTTTGAAAATAAAATATTGCAATAGTTTCATCCATTACATGAATAAATTAGAGTGATATTCAACAATATCAATGTATTTGCTATCTTTTATGAAATACAATGAATGCCTTGTGGGTACTAGAAAAACATAATTAAGACATATGTATCAATTGCTTTAAGCATAATACACAGTGAAAATAATAAACAACAAGTCTTCTTTCACTAAAGAATATATACATGATGCGGCACATAACTACCAATTGTGGTGTACAACATTCACACCATAGTGACATAATTCGACTGTATTGGCCTTTCATGTACGAAAATATGAAACAATTTGAAATTCGTCGAATATTCGGTGTAGGTGTCATACGAATACGAGATTCTAATAACCAAAGGCTAAATTTTGAAAACTGATTTAAAAAAAAAACAAATTTAAATACTAATAAAATATATATACCATTCAATTTCATACTAAGTAATTCATTCAACATTCAAGCATTATTAATTGATTTATAATCCTTTTGTACATAATGGTAAATACTTCATTACTTTCTTATTAAATTAATGATTAATAACTAAGAGTGGTCTCTCTCATACTCATCTCATCCCAACTTGTTGAGATTTTACATTTTTGTTGTAAATGTTATGTCTAAAAAGATATGAATAATTTTTCTTGTGTTTAATATTTAATGGTTGATATTCAATATTTTATTAAGCATATTATATGTATTTACAGTGTATATTTGATTAAAATTATTATATATAAGAAGTCTACTTCTGTATTTTATCTGTACTAATATTTTCGTTACGTTTTTTCTTTTCTTTTTCCTGTATCAAATCGTATTTGTATCTGTATTCGTACTTGAATTATGCTATTATAATTCAAACAAACAAAACAATGTTTCAAATTTTCAAACATTATAAAGGATCATATCTTTTTTTATCACATGAAAAGATGAAGATATCTTTACAAATTCTATTGGTGTAGAAAATACTTAATCCTTACTAAATGATAGAGATTAGCCAATGCCTAATCCTATTTATCTTAAAATGTCTTAAGCTTATAGTTGGTTTGAATATATTGAAACTCAATTCTTGAAGATGTCACTATCGTTATATTAAAATAAACGTTTTTAAACTTTAAACTATCCATTTGCTTATTTGCATTGAATTTTCCAGTGATATTGATATTGTTTTATGAAAAAAAAAATTTAATTATTTTGGAATGCTATCATTTATTTATCTTTGTTATGTTTCATTATTTATATCTAATTTTTTGCGTTGAAAGTGAGTTTAAAAGTAAATCTTAGTGGGTTGCACCACGTAGTTTAGACTTCCTTTAGATGATATTAAAGGGCCAAGGAGTATTTATTCTACGATATTTGCTGAGACTAATATCTAACTTCATCCTTGTGTAACATGTGTTATTTAGGTGGGTTGGACCATGAATGAAACACTCACTAGTGGATGACTCAAACTTCTTGCTCTCACGATTCAACCAATGTTGCATTGGATTTTATTAATTTTTGTGTTCACTTAAATTTTTTTTAAGCACATCCCTTATGTATTTTCCAATTCAATATTTATATCAATTTTTTTTTATTGTAATTGCTTTATGGCCTATTTTTTCAAAGATTTGAATTTTGTGGCAACCTATGTATGTGCATGTATTGCATTGAAGGCGTTTGTAGGTAGAAGTTAATGTTTGTGTTTAATGCACTTGTACCAAAAGGATCTACACTAAGCAATCAAAACTTGTGCAAAGTTGCAAGTCATAATTATTGAGTTTGGATTGAAATTATTTTGTGTAACTATCATAATTACAAAGCAATTATGATATATTTAAGTTTCGAGAATAAAGGATTCCACGAATTTGGTTAGACCTTGAGAAAGATATTTTGTGACATCATTCACATATATTATAGTTATTGTAATTACTTTGACATGAGAATAGAAATTGATGTCTCAAGGGTTAGCTCAATTAGTTGGCAGCATTATTGCCAATATGTTACAAGTAATTAAGTGCACCATGCAAATCCCTAGTTTGATGCTCTTGGGGTCAAGTGTAGTAGCCTACATTGCCCACTTTACACTAGGTACCATCCTTGGATTGGGGGAAGTGCCCGAGAGTTTTCCAAGGAGTTATTTCCAATGAAAAAACTAGTGTTTATGTTTATGAATTTGTTTATATATATGACGTTGATGGTAACCCCAAGGGTTAGCTCAAGTGGCTTGACTTACCAGGACAAATTCATATTGGCCAAGGAGGTTACGAGCTTGGGTCCACATAAGTCCCTCAAGGTTAGGTGTAATATTGTAAGCCAACTACATTTACCCCAAGCACCATACAAAAAGTAAGGAAGTGGTTGTAGGTTTCCATCAAGGAAGTTTTCAATGGA
>LPNX010696656.1:107777-153462 GCA_001517045.1 Pseudotsuga menziesii | reverse complement strand
TGATGGTTTGAGACTTAATTCCAAACCAGTCTTTATGATTTGCTGATGGGAAAGCCCATGCTTGATTGGGTACTCGATAGCACATTGAAGGCATGGCGATTAAATGCTCGTGTTCTTTTGTTACCAATGCCTGGGTACTTTGAAATTAATTCTGACTTCTATCTCTTGGAATAAATTATTCGACATGCAAAAGGACTAGAGCAGGTTTCTTTGAGAAGTTACAAAATCTTCCAATGTAGCGGAAGTGACATNGACATGCAAAAGGACTAGAGCAGGTTTCTTTGAGAAGTTACAAAATCTTCCAATGTAGCGGAAGTGACCTGCAAAGATTGTCTCTTTTCTTGGCACGAGTATAGGAGCTTTCTTTTTGGTTACATTTTTTGCCCTCTTTGTAAGAAATTGGAGGAATTGTATTCTGCTATCTGAATGTTAAGCAACGTTTTAGCCTTTCAGTTGTATTTTTTCTGGATGTTTTCNAAGCAACGTTTTAGCCTTTCAGTTGTATTTTTTCTGGACGTTTTCGTTGATTGTATCTCTGAAGGATTTACAAAGCCAGTTATAGCAGGAGCAAACCCCAAATTTTGTTGTGGTGTAATGTAACTTGTCATAGGATCTCATAACTTTGAGGTATCCAGCATGAGTAATGGTATCACAGCTTTCCCAATATGCAAAGTGACTACTCTTCTTTGTATCGTAATTTTATTGCATAGATTGGGAATTGTATATTTTTCAGGTTGTNGTATCGGAATTTTATTGCATAGATTGGGAATTGTATATTTTTCAAGTTGTAGAGCTTTCAACAACAGTTTTGCTAAACGAAGTAATACTCCAGTCAAGAGCTAGGCAACGAGACATACTTTTATTAATGCTAACCTTTTATGTTGATGCAATGTTTTNTTCAACAACAGTTTTGCTAAACGAAGTAATACTCCAGTCAAGAGCTAGGCCACGAGACATACTTTTATTAATGCTAACCTTTTATGTTGATGCAATGTTGCAGAGTTTGTTGAAAAAAGATGATCTTTGAATTCAAGCCTCTTTATTCAAGACAAGAAAATGGAAAATTATGCACATGAACTTGTGAAAGCTTCCAATGCTGAAGTTTGGGCATTAAGTGCCTTTCAAGAGATCGGCGCTTCCATATATTTATCTTGGGTCTGCACCAACTGGTCTGACTTAACGGGTGGCTAAGCTGATCAATGAATCCCCATCCATTAGCAATAGGCTCAGGGTCTGGAATGATCAGCTCCCATCAATAGATTCACAATATTTACACAATATTTTTTTTTTTAAATTTCTCCAAGCGTCGCTTAAGCGACGGTTTCTTCTGTCGCTTTTCCGACGCCTTTGCTTAACTGTCATCGCTTTTCCGACGCCATTATTCTGTCGCATTTTCGACGTTTCTTTTAATATGTGTCGCTTTTCCGACGGTACTATGTGTCGGTTTTCCGACGCTTTTAGTTGATATCTGTCGCTTAAGCGACGGTTATAAAGGTTATTTTGTCAAAAAAAATTGCTACCGTCGAAAACATTCCGTCGCTTAAGCGACGCTTTACATTCAAGCGACGGCTACATAAGTGTCGCTTAACCGACGGTTATTTAAGTGTCGGTTAAGTGACGACAGGTTTCCGACGGTTAAAAAAAAATCAAAGTGTCGTTCATGCGACAGGGAAGTGTCGAAAATCCGACATGATAGCCGTCGGATTTTTGGTCAAAATGTAGTAGTGAAAGTTAATGGTAGTTATATGTTAAAATTTACATAGAAATTTGAGTGATAGGTTAGAGATGTGTTCGGGCATCGTTAAGCGTAGGAGCTGTCGTTACTCGTCCACATTACATCCCAGGACTCGTGTGGTTCTTCCACGTACTGTCGGTATATCGAACGGCCTTTCACGTACCCTTGAGGTATATAGAAAGGTACTTCACGTACTTTATTGTATATTAGAAGGCCCCTTATGAATGGTTATACATTATACAACACTACTACCAATTTGAGATCCCATGTACCTCGCGTATATCGAGAGACCCCACGAGGATACCTTATCCATATGAGAAAATCCCTTTGGCCATCTTACTTGGAGCCATACACCAAAAACAACATTCGGGGAGATTACTACGCATGTGCCCTTGAGGTATATCGCGAGTGGCACCTTCTTGACAATCCTAGTGAGAGACTTGACTATATAAACTCCTCCTGTCATTTAAGTTTGCTTGTTTGGCCTATAGCTTGAGTAGGGAAATTTTTGGTGTGTTTTCTAGTTTTTGAGACCCTAGGTTAGATAGGAGTTGTACAAAATGGCTGAGCTAAGACAATCTAGAAGAGTACGAGGCTTACCACCTGATTTTATTCCTGTTTTAGGAGAAAATATTATGGAATCTATCGACAAAGGAGCTGCTACCAACTCCCAAGTGGGAGAGAATGTGGTTGCAGAAAGTAGAGGACCATATCCTTCACACTCACCTCCCTTGGTCCAACAACCTTCTCGCGCTAATACTTCATTCCATTCTCCCACAGAAGGTCATGTTAATGATACTACCCCTCTGGATTACGATCCCAATGCTCCATTTTGGGATACCGCTATAGGACAAGCCATTGACTCATTTGGCACTCGTTTAAACTTTTTTGAAGAAATTTCACCAGATGAAGAATAATGTAGACAATACCAGGTATCTATTCTTTGTGCACAGGAGATTGAAAATAAAATAGATGAAATATTGGGCACACCACCATCATGTTCCGCAACTATTCCTATGGGATATCGTTCACTTGTCGATTCTAAGAGACCCATTGAACCGATTCTAGATCGCACAGTGACTCCACATAATCCAGGTCAAACTTCCAACCCCACCACCTCCCATATTATTTCTGTTCCCAATCCTCCCAGGTCTTCCGCACCTGGGACTCAACATTCACTTCCTTTTTCATCATTACCTTCTAGTTCTAGGGGGTAACCCCTGGCATGACCTACGTTATCTATCACCGGAATTGTACCTAGTGAAGGAAACACCTCTAGTATAGAGAAATCTATAGTTTATGCTCCTCCTACCCACACAAATGTGGTTAATTCCCCATCCAGTTTAGGTCAGCCCTTGGGGGCACAACCTATAACCAATCAAACCTCTTGGAGTTATGGTTACACAGCAAATCAAGTACATGTAGGAAACATTAATTATCCACCCAACCCTACAGGAATTCCTTATGATGGAATTCCATATCCTAGTAATAATTTCACACCATCGGGGCAACCTAACTGATCTTACATGCCAGCTATGGGGGGGATACCTATACATACTACGGGAGGTGCCGGAGGACCACCTTATGGAGGTTCTCCCCCTGGGGGGACTAATGGTCCTAGAGGGCCTGGTGGTTTTCCTCCTTAGGGTCCTGATGGTCCTGCTGGTCGCTTTTAAGACCAAAGGGCATTACCGTATATTGGAATGAGCCCCATTCTGTTGCAAAAGTGGTCTTATGTCGATCCTCTTGATGGATTCTTATCTGGTGATAGCCTGAAAAGCCATCAGTGAAGGAGTAGACCTCCTGTCCTCCCACATTGTCTAAGACTTCATCAATGAAAGGTGTCGAAAATGGGTCGTGAAGCGATGCGTTGTTGAGTTTGCGCAAATTGACACAAATCCTGATGTCTCCTTTGGTTTTCTTTTCCTGTATGACCATGGGACTAACCCATTCGCTCTCTTCCACGGGCTCAATGATGCCTGCTGCTAGCATCTTATCGATCTCATCCTTAACTTTTTCTTTATAACGCGGATTTAATCTGTATGGACGTTGCTTGACTGGTCTGGCATCCTCTTTCAAAGGTATCCACATTACTCCCAGATCTCCTACTATTCCCTTCATCTCTGTGAAATTAGTGGGGAATAAGTCCTGATAGTCATGTAATAGATCTGCGATGTGTCCTACCGTTTCATCGCCCCAATAGTCTCCAATAGAGGAAAACTTTGGTTCTGCTTCTGTACCAATGTTGATATTTTTAATCTTGATAGGCTCTGTGATAGCTGGAATTTGTAGCTTCGGTCCATCAACTTCATGAGTCCCTTCTAACTCTGGAATGTTGATGCTGCGAGGATCCTCATCCTCATCCTCTGGTTTTGCTGCGAAGTTATAACACTCGAGCGCATATTCTAACTGGATGGCCCACTCGGGCTGAGCATGTACTAATAGGGTACAGTCCTCAAATATCTTAATCTTTATGATGTCTAGGGCCTGATCAATACTTGGATACTCAGATTCAAAAGTGAAAGTGAGTTCAAAGTTGTCTATCATAACTGGCCATGTGGTGGTTCCTTTGCCCAACTCTGTTTTTGTGTACCAGTTCCTTGGGATTTGTTCTAAAGTGTGAATGAATAGGTGAACCCATTCATCCTCGGGAATGTCCGACCAGTTCTGTTCACACAACTGAATATGTGACCTGGGGTCACTTTCTCCTGTGTATTTCTATAGGAAACAGTCCTTGTCATTAGAGAATATGATCACCATCAATCTCTTAAGATCATCCCAAAATGCGATATTCTCTTTATGTGCATGCCACCATCTTGCAGGTGAGGCTCTAATTGCAAGGTCAATAACTGCCATCCTCTGCTCATGAGAATTTCTTGTTCAAACTGCTGTAAAAATTTGTTGACATCCGCTAAGCCATCAAACGACGGAATATCCCTAACCTCTACGCTAATCCATCGCAGTGACTTAGTCATGAATGCACATCTGTGAGCTGAGACTTCATAAGTCTATTCTGCCAGTTTTCTAGACCAACATCCGAATCCAATGCGCATGAGCTGTCACATCGCCAACTAATGTTCCCTTATGCGGTTGGATTGATGTAGTCGCTCTGGTTAGTAGTCATCTGATAGAGGCTCTCCATATTACGCGCCTCTTCCTCTGCTCGGATAGGTTCAATATATCTAGGACCTTGAAAAGGAGCCAATGGTGCGATGACCCGAATCTGATTGTCCTCGAAGGTCATTTGTATTTTCTTTAGATCGATAGCAACCATGTTATTGATTTCCCAATCAATGCCTAATAAAGCTAGGTATGGTCTACTATTTCCAATGATTTCTATTACCTCGAAGTCTGCAAAGCTGCGAACTCCGTCAATGTCAACTGGTATTTGTGGTAATCGACCCAGTGGCAATACCCTCTGCTGATTGGATAATCTCATATGGATAGGTGATCTGGCTAACTTAGGGCTACCCATCTGTTCCCATGTCTGCTTAGTCAGAACATTTACCTCTGAGCCTAAGTCTAGGATTACCTCATCCATTTCAAATTCTCCAACTTGCGTTGTGAGTCTCATCTCTCTTCCTGTTCTCGTATGTCCCATAATATTATGAACAGCACGTTGCGCACTGCTCACGGAAGAAGATGGCTCACACTGATCTGTGATGCGCTGAAGCTCTCCGATATCTTTTTCATTTCTGACGATTTTCAAGCAACTCCACAGGAAGGATTGTACACTTCCTGTCGACTCATCCTTGTCGCATCTTCCCGATGTGGTATCCTGCGATATCTGCACAAGACTAACGCCACAAGGTGTTTACTGTGGTACACCCCTAGGCGACAGTACCTGCGATCCTGATTGTGTAGGTTCATTAAAGAAAGTCTTAGCTTCCTGAAATGTCTCTTTATTCTTCTACAAGGTGTTTGCGCACCCACTCCGGACCTATGTTCTTTTCGTCATCCTGTGATGTTCTACTAGTAGAAGCACCGCTGCGAGTCACAATGTTGACTCTTGGTTCTGGTTCTTTCTACTCAGCAACAATAAGCTAAATGTTTTGGTGTACTGCTGGCTTAGGTTCCCTAATCTTGGCTATCAAGACAGGACATTCTTCTATACGGTGATCGTAGGACTTGCAATAGTTACATGTCGTAGTAGGGTTCTGGCAATCCCTAGCATAATTTCCTACAACTCCACAGTTGTAACAACTAATCTGTCCACAGCCACGGCCAAAGCCTTCACCATGGCCAAATCCTCCTCCACGGCCTCGTCCTCTGAATCCTCCACCACGGCCAACATGAGCCGGTTCATGCTGTGGTCCTCCTGCTGGACCCGATGTCTCTAATTGGACTTTGTACAAGTCATGCTTTCTCTTGACCATGAGATCGTAAGCTCTACAATTATGTTCATCGTGTCCTACTAACTTGCAAAGGTTACAGTATAAGTTCTTAGGGGTCTGTACATACTTCTGAAGTAAAGGGAATTCTTGTGGTCTATGTCCTCTGGTTCTGCAGAGTTCACACCATGGCCCTTGGGTCTGTATTAAGGGGTTAGGAGCCCCACTTCCTAGATATTCAACAAAAATTGGACAGTTATCTTTAGTATGGCCCTATCCTTTACACTTGGTACACCATAGTTCTTGTGCAACCTCTTTGCCTTTCTTAATCTCATGCAGATGTAACGTGAGATTTGCTAACTGGTTTTGCAAGCTTTTCATACCTGTACTGGTCTCAGCTAGAGGTGAAGCCTCTAGTTTCATTGCCATCTCCAATGCTTCATCCTGCGTACGGAGTTTCTGCTGCATTAGTGATAGTCTGATGTGAGGGAGTAGTGCTGCAATGAACCATTCCTTATGCTGCTCCAATGCAAACTCAAAGCTGACTTGGTCTATGAGGGCTTTGAATTTCTGATCAAAGTCCCATACTGACTCTTTAGGTAACTATTTAATGTCTTTGAGCTCTGTGATACACTGCGACTCAAACTTAGGTTTCTTAAATTCTTTGATCATGGCGGTCCTGACCTGGACAAGTGTTCTAATTTGTGCTGAGGTATACTTCATATACCATGTTAAGGATCTTTCTCTAAGTGTGGTGGCCAACTGTACAAGTTTAGTATTATCATCCTGGATCCCTTTAATGGTCCATACTGCTTCACATAGGAACCATTACTGTTATGGGTCTTCTGCCCCTGTACCTCTAAAGGTAGGTAGTTTCATGTCATCCCCCATTCTGTCTCTACGTGGTGGATGTTGATTTGCTGTATTACTACCACTCGGCGGTGTAGGTGTAGGTGATGTAGCAGTAGTATTTACTATATGTGAACTACTAGATGGAGTTCCTACTGGATTGTTCTGAGTCCCGATTGCTTTCTGTGGGGTATAAGGGTGGTAAGGGATACCTCCTACTGTTCTTTCTGTATTACTATGACTCTGTTGGCTAGTATTATCTGAACTGTTTTCAAAGAAACAAGATATGAAATCTACTTTATACTTCTTACCACTACGTGTATGTCCAAGTTCTTCAAAATCACTCTCAAACTCTTGTGACATTACACTTTCTTAGCTTATTGGTATGAGAATATATCCATTACTCCTTTTTCATGTAATAACATCTTTATGGAGAAATTTAAAGAGTTTAGGTACTAACCGCGATATCCTTTGAAGAAGTACTACTCAGCTTCGCTGAAGCTTTTTCTTTGATCGACTGCAAACTCTGTGATGAAGCCTTCTAGAAAACTCACAAGCAAGAAATCCACTGCCCGCGAAATGGGGTTATCTATGCTCTTCACAGTCTAAATCAACTTTGGTGACCAGACGATGTTCCTTTTCTTCTTGAATATATGCTTATCAGTTAACTTTGATAACCAGTCATACAACTCATTTCCATGGGTCGCAAAAAATATCTGATGCAGGTCTGTGAAGATATGTTTTTGTAACCAGTCCTCTGTACTCAACGTAGGACTCTTGTTTTCTGTCGCAGCAAATTCTTTTTCTGTAGACCCAACCCACTAGTTGAGTTTTTCTTTAGTAGGATGCCAACAGAACATTAGCTCTTCAGTTTGTTCAAAGCCAAAAATGGAACCATTTGTTGGGTTACTTACTGGGCAGACTCGGGTTTATTTGTATACATATACCAACAATACCCCTAGCTCACTGGCCCTTTCGGAAACAGACCGCAAAACGGCCTGAAGTCTCACCCGAAGTGATCTTGGATGGGTTGGATAAAGACTCAAGTGTCCTCGACCAGGTTTTGTAGCATCCTTGTGGTTCTTATCTCTTCTTAGCCAGCGGGATCTCTCTGTGAGGTGTTGTTCTCTCTTACTCGCTAGCCCTGATAGGGGAAGGATCCTATCGCATCGTAGCCTCTAGGATGATGCACAACTTTCCCCTCTACTTGCCTCTTCTCCTGTGATATCTCACACCGCAGCTTCCCCGACGGTGCGATATCGCCTTTCTATACTGTGATATCTTCTATAGTAAGAATCAATGTGACTCTCAAGGTCCTAAGGCTTTCCCTCTTATTAGAATAACTCTGTTATCCTTAAACAAGGTGCTAAACAATCTTACTTAACTTTCATAGTTCAACATGCTTAACATCAACTATACTCAACTTGCTGAATAAGTATACTGAAATCACTTAACACTGTAACTATTACTGTGTGAATCAAGCACTGATAAACTCATATACAGAACACTTGATACGTTCAACTTGCATTTAACCTTCTATATGCTGTGAACTGAATGAGAACATACATACATTCACTATCTAATAGCAAAGCTCATGTAACAGATAACAGATACTAACTAAGTAAGCACAATCACATGAGACAATCGCACAACACACGGATTTTACATGGTTCACCTCCCAGGAAGGAAGCTACATCCACAGGAACTGGTTTATATATTATATCTTGAGAGAGTAAACACAGTTCCATTGCAACCTCTTATGCAGCTTGAGATATTCTGGGAAACTCCGCAAACACAGTCGGGAGCCCTTCTCTCTTAGATCTCTTCTCTTTCTATATTGCCTTCTTACAATATACTCTTCCTCTCTCTCTCTCTCTCTCTCTGTCAATCCCTGCAGATTGTTACATACATGCTCCTAGAGCCAGCTAATGGTTACAGTAAGATAACTACATACTGAATAACAGAACCATAGCTTGACTCTTTTCCAATATCTTACAATACAAAGTGACTACAAGCTGCAGATCAACTGACTAGCTAACCTTTCATAATACAAAATACATGCTTTTATAGGCGGCCCGAAGGTCTCTCCATTACAAAACTGTGGGCCTTTCCCAACAGTAACCCAAAAACCCTAACTGTGAAAGTCGGCCTATCTGTACTTGAGCTGCCGCTTTCCATCACACCACAGCTTTCTGCAGTCTTCCACGCTTCCCGGCGCTGATCGTGGGTACAGGCGCCGCTTCCTTCTATCCTTCGTATTCAATACCTCGGCCCGTTGCTCCTTTTCCATTCATGAGGGTAGATGAGCCCTCCTGTCTTCACCGTTGCCTTTAGTGCAGTGGTTGAGCTCTCTCTTCTCGGCCACTCAGGTACTGTTTCCTCTTGACTTTCCTGTCCTGATATAGCAGCTTTTCCTGTAGCTGCGGGACCCTACTCCAACATCAAGAACCATGTTTTTTTCTTTTAGAACTACTATAAACTTATGCAATTTCACTCTCTCTTGCTACTTTCTTCTTCACAATTCAATTAAAATTGTTACTTCTCTTTACTAGGATTGTCCTTCACACTAGAAACATTCATCATCAAGATCTCATTGCTCTAATACTTGCATATCAAACCCAAACAAGGAAAGAAATTCACAATAACACAACGATATCATTCATAGAATTCAATTACACAAGAATATTTAAAAGAAAAATCTAAAGGTTTTATTTAAAATATCTTCAATGACCAATGCTTTGCACTATATTACAACAAACAGGACCGAGTCTTAAACCCTATATCAACCATCAACTAGATCACTTCTAGAATGTTGGTCTTTCTAAAATCTCTCTTCAAAGTTTCTAGACCCCTAAAGCCAATTTCCTACTCTTTGATTCTTCTATTTATACAAAGAAGCACCCACTAATGAAAATGCCTACTATTTAAAAGAAACATAGTTAGAAAATTTATATATAAATCAATCATATATAGCTTACAAAAATGCACACGATCCTATTTAGGTGCATTCAAAAGTGAGTATGAATGTAGATGTACGTAGTTTATATCATACTCTCTACGAAACCAATATCTCAAATTATTGCAATTCATCAACAAATGTATGCCTTGAATTTTATAAAATAAGTTTTACACTAAACTCGACAATTTTTAGCACTTACAGAAATATACATCTAGGGTTACAAAAATACACATTGAAGCTAGGTTGAAGACACAATAAATGTACAATAATTAAGAAATGATATATATCATAATGTGATCATGAATGAACCCTAAACTCTCTCTTGTGTAAAATAAAAAGAGCCTGAGAAAAATGATGGAATTGATTCTATATAATTTTTGAACTCATATAGATATTAATTCTAAACAAGAAAACAATACATATGCAAGCGAACAACAATGTGCCAAAATCATATCACAAATCAGCAAAACATGATATAGAAGACAATATATCTTTTAATAACACATATAGGAAATTCGAATTGGTGAGAAACACAGTTCAAATTGGAGTGCATGCAAAACTAGTCTTGGCTAAACTAGATATAAAATGCCCTATGGTAGTAGTCATGAAATCTCTCAGAGGAATGATTTAACAACCTCATAAGTGACCTAAGTAGACTAAGACACCTAAGAGAATGGACCAACTAAATGATTAACTCATGCATGTGAGGCATCTTGCTAAAAAGAGTTTGGGACCCTAAAATCATGGAAAATCCTAATTAAAGGAATGCACACTAATATGCAAAAAATAGAGGCTAGGATGACCTATAAATTTCATATGGACAATGAATAGCAGTGTTGGTCCCTTGAACTTGGAAGGAAGCTTTAAGATGGATACGGTGGTTAAATTTAGTGGAATCACGAGATCAAAAATACAAGTCCCTATGTGAGAGATTGATGATGTGGAGAGGGCTATTATGATATAACAATTTCTATAAAAAAATGGTGTTGAAAATGAATCCTATTGGTAGGGAAGCATAGTGAGCTAGCACTTAACCTTGATAAGGGTTTACCTACCTTTAGGTAGGCATTCCATTGATAAGGTCTTGAGGAATGAGATTATCCTATTTACTATGAATGTAATGGCATTCATATAGGTTGAAAAATAACAAAAAGGAGTGCACCCCATTGACATAAAGGAGACAAATGAACTACCTACGCTAATGAAATATCTATAAAAAGTTGACCCTACCTCCATGAAGTAAGCACCAACATGACCCAACCCACATAAGTGTAATCATATCATAATCTAAAACTCCATATTCTCCAAAACTTTGTAATAGATTGGAATAAGGAAAAAACCTAAAAAGAAAGTAAAAGTAAAATTGAATCATGGTAGAACTCTTTCCACAATGACAAATTTAAGAGAATCAACCTAATCCACTCCACCCAAATATAAAATAATGCTTGTTAAATCATGGTAGAACTCTTCCCACACCGACAAATTTAGGAGAATCAACCTAATCCACTCAACCCAAATATAAAACAAGATTAATGAGCAACATGGCTGCTTATTCCCTTCCATTGAGTTTGTAAATTAAATTACAATCAGATAAAGATTTCTCATTATGCACAATAGTTTGTTCTCGATGTCAAATTTGTAAATTGAATTGCAATCAAATATAGATCTGTCATTGTGTACAGTAATATGTTCTCATCCTCACAACAAGTAATTTGTTCTTTTTTATACATAGGTGAATCCATGCAAATAAGTTGTGTTGTTGTTGTTCCAAAGGTATATCAATTGCAACTGCTGAAATTTGTTTATATAATTATTTGGGAGCTTTCTAAGCTATCCAAAAATGAGCATTACTAATTGTTCATGATCGACCTTCCAATATTATTCTTTAATTCCAAACAAACAAAAAATTCACATTGAAGAAATAAATATACAATAACATTAAGCCCTTGTTTTCATTTATCCAATTTGTTCATCATAAATACCAGTGAAATACATTTCCACAAACATTTTATTGTGATTAGTATTTTTTCCTTTATGGTGATTAAGACTTTTACCAAATTCCATGATAAAGACATCTCAAAGGCATTTATATTCTTGAGAAAGTAATCCAAATGACAAGTGAAAAAATAACGAAAAATCTAAGAAAAAAGGGACAGACACTTTGAAGCATATAATTTAGATCTAAAGGCTTTTTAGCAGACAATTTGTTGAATAGCTTCTTAATATCAACGTTAAAGACGTCAAGTTTGGAGATTTTTGAAGTCAAGGTAAATGAAATTCAAAAATGTCCATAGCCTAGGCCTACAAAACACTAGGGTTTAGAAGGAGCAAAGATCTATGAAGAATTAGATTTGAAATCCAATCTATATAAGAGTCCCTGTCGCTAGCTTGTTATATTAAACTTCAATGTAAATTAGGATTAGGAATGATAATGAGGGAGGATGTGGAGCCACCAAGTTGTTAAGGATATAGAAATATTTAAAAGATCATGGAATCAACATCATCCTATAAAGCCGAATTCTTTTACGCATTTGTAATTATATATTGATTTAAAAGAAATCATGGAATCAACATCATCCTATAAAGTCAAATTCTTTTACGCATTTGCAATCATATATTGATTTATTTGGTAGCCAATCTTAAGCTTTCATACAAGGAAGATGAGATCATATGCATTTGCAATCGTATATTGATTTATTTACTAGCCAATCTTAAACTTTGATTCAAGGAAGATGAAATCATGTAGTGCCCACCTATATAAATTGATTGTCCTCATCATAAATTTCAATAACATTGGATCTTTTACTTGAGAAGAGTTGGAGTAATATGGGTAGTGTGGTTCAAGAAGATGAAGAGAGTTGGAGTAATATGGGTAGTGTGGTTCAAAAAGATAAGTACAAATTTTAGTTTTTCTATTTTGAAGAAAACAATCTTTAATTTATAATATTATCTTTAATTAGATTATATTATCTTTAATTTAATTAAATTATATTATCTTTAATTAAATTATGAATGAATCTTTATTACATTTTATTGAACAATTCAATGTGAAATTTTCAAAATGTTTCTGATTTATTTTTTCATTTTGGCTTTGCAAAACCAGCTATTGCAAAATCTACAACAGTTCAAATTATGAAACGATAAAAATAAAAATAAAAGAGCTCTAATAAAAACTATTTTATTCAAAATTGGGAGTTCACATATCTTTCGTAGCCGAGCCGATCGATGAGGTAGAGAAAGGAATGACCAAGCAACCCAAGGATGAGATATAAGGTGTAGGGTAAGGCCAAACCAAGAGAAGGTTTCCGGATCGGAGTTGAATTGGTTATTAGCTTTAGGGGTAGGTTATTCCCACTTGAAATGAATATCCATACCTATATCACCAAGGTATATATCCATATGTAAAAGTGAAAGGTGGAAGGGCTAGTTCCAGTATGCTGATGTGTTTTACTGGGGACTTGTCATATGGAGAAAATGTTCAGAAATGCATATTTTATTTTAAATTTATTTTAAACTTTATAGCATTTCATAAATTTAAAATTAAAATATTATAAAACTAATAGTTATTGAATAGATTGTTATATTAATTTTTTGCTGGTAACGTGTATGGAAGTATTTTAGTTAAATTCTCTAGTTGTGTTTCTGGTTCGCAGATGCATCATTCAGTTATATGAACAAGAGCATCTTTGAATTAATGTTGTGAATGTTAGCTAAGTGTAACTTTGTTTTGTTATCTACATTGTTCCTGATAATTCCTTTATCCATTTTAATAAACGAAATATGGTTTTACTAATAACTTATGTGCATATTTATCATGAAGTGTGTGTTTAATATTGAAGAAAGGATCTTCTTGCTTTAAACATCCGACAACACTTAATATGAGTTAACTCATGAAAATAAAAAGGGAAGTTAACAATCTTAATAACCTAAATTTAACCTAAGTAGAAAGTAAAGTAATGACTTTAGGGATATGTGTATATAAAAAGAAGTGCACAATTCAAATTTTATTGAGAATAACCAATGCTTTGTGACATATTACAATGAATATGGATAGTCATCAAAGATAGTTAACCAAGTGTCAAGTGGTTTATTATCTCAAGGTAGAGATGTCTTGTGGTTGTTATTCCATGAATCTAAGTGGATAGTCATCAAAGATAGTTAACCAAGTGTCAAGTGGTTTATCATCTCAAGGTAGAGACGTCTTGTGGTTGTGACGCCAACAAATCTAACGAAAGGCGGTGTAACGTGCATAATAACAAAACCTGCATGACTGTAACTTAGTTGATGCATAACTACCGCCATAACAAAAGCTCGACACCAAATACTTTTTTGGTTGCATACTTCTATGAACATAGAGATTGAACTTGTTATTATTTGAGTTCCTATTACATGGTAAATAATCTATAACAACGTTATTCTATAAAATTCATCCTCTAGGGAAAATAGGTAAAATTCAAATTGTTGCAGCTCCAATCTGAATTCAAAACATGAATTTATTGAGTTGAGTTTGTACATGCATTATAGTCTATAATGCAATGTTTCTTTCTTTCTGAGACTATGCAATCCACCCTTATTTTGTAGCCATGGGAATCAAATCTGGTCCTCCACAAGTTTTGTAAGTAATTGATTTCCTATTGGCCCATTTTTTTTCGCCATAGGTGCTTCCAATCATATGTCTGCATTGTGTACCCTAAATGAAACTTGTTCATAGTTGATAGGTTGAGTCTAGATGTACTCTCTGGAAATTCTCCTTTGCATTTGCATTTGGATTAGACTGGTCTAATGTGTTTGATATGGAGTAAGATAAACTCTAGACCATTTGCACCTAAAATTCAGTCTATTTTTTGGCCAAAATCTAGTGGAAATTGTTCAAAGGGTGGTTTTCAGTGATTGGAATTGCATAAACTGGGTGCCCCAAGGGTTATTAAAGATTCTGAATTTATTTCTGCAATAAAAATCGTAATTTTAACACTCGAAATCTCATTTTCAACAACAAATCATGTTGCCGGATTTCGACCAAACTTACCTGGAAAGGTACAAATGGTCTAGAGATTAGCCAACTCCGTCTGATACCAATGCCATTAAGATGGACAAGGGAGGGACTCTAGAGATCATGGGAACTCTCGGGATCATGCACCACAATGTTATTGGAGAAACCTAAAGTTTATAATAATGGGTTTTATACTTGCAACAGGATTTCACAACTAAAGTTTTAAAGCAAGGCAAAATTCTTTGGATTGCAATTCTGTAGGACCTTGTTAGCTTCACCTCTTCAAATTTTAGCACTTATGTAACTAGGTGAGTGCCTTTCAATCTAACCCTAATTTTCCTTGCCTTTTTGGTTTCTATGTTTTATGTCGGAAACTTTGTTTTGTGGGTAAATATATCAAGGTTTTGAGGGTGTTTGCAAAATATAACTCTGTAGGTCGATATTTGCTTGGGAAGATTTGCAGAGGGCATACATAGAAACTGGGAGTGAGTTGGCAGAAAACATGTACCAAGGAATTTTGTTGGAAATATTAATTACTCGTTGATCCGACAAGCACATCAGCACGTCAACCAACTCTGTAAGAGTCTATAGCAGGTTAGAAACTGTCAGATAGTATAACATGATAAAGAGTTTAGATCTCTCGTATATAAGACAATAGAATTTAGTTTATGAAGCTAAGTTCTAGGTAGAGAGTAATTACAGTCTTTAATGGTAAGTCAGCGACATCATAGAGAAGCATTTTTAAGTCAATAGAAGTTTCCTATATAAAGGAGATTGTAAATCTAAAATAGACAGAGAAGCATAATAGAACAGAGAAGACAACTGCGGATAAGAAGAAGAAAAACTCAGTGAAGAGTTTGAAGCTCAAGCTTCTATGTTTTGTAAGTGTAGAAGAGCCAAGCTCTGCAACAGGTGAAACATCCTGGTAAATTCCAAGTTTGTATTTACGGCTGTAAATTTTGTTATGATGTAATAAGAAATATAAATCCTTAAGATAATGGTTTAATGCAAGTTCTGGTTAGCTACATATCTTCTCCATATTTACCTGAGTGAATGTTTTCTACATTTACTATGAGTGAAATATAAAGAATCCATAATTATTTCACTATGTAAAAGTTCTAGTTTTTACGTGCAGAGGTTTGACACAAATTTTGTTTATTATTTTCTTATATGATATTATGAGTGAGTTGCAATATACTTGTGTTGCAGTTAATCCTAGGTTACTACAATGAAAAGTGTTTTTCATATTCCTAAGTCCTTAGACTAGGAAATATAAAGTTGTTGTGTCGAAGTGAAAACTTGGTCGAGTTGGTCACAACCAAATTCATGTCGCAGTAAAATTTGGTCAAATCCAAATTCAAAGTAACTTTGTGAAAGTAAAAGTGTGTCGAGGTGAAAAGTACGTTATGGTTACTTAGTCGCAACAACTCTATCGTAGCATAGTAATTCTGTCGCGCAGTAATTTGGTCGTGTAGTAATTTCATCCCAGGTAATTGAGTCGCAAGATTTTGGAAAAAGTAAAAAGGGGAAAACAAAAGTTTGTGCTACACGGTAACTCAAGCTAATTGCTGTGGCCGCCATTTTTCCCGAGATCTGGTATCAGAGCTAGTTTAGGAAAGAAATTTTGTCCTAAAAGGGAAAAAGTAATTTTCTAAGGAAAGTTAAAAATTAAAATGGCTTCTACTTCCGGTTCAAATATGTCGAGTTTACAAACTCTGATTTTTACAGGAAAAATTTATGAATATTGGTCTCTAACAATGAAGACTTTGTTCAGAGGTCAAGATGTTTGAGATATTTTTCAGAATGGTTATGCAGAACCAGCAAATCAAGCAGCATATAATAATCTCTCACAAGTTGATAAATATTTCATGAGGGAATAGAGGAAGAAAGATGGAAAAGCTCTTTTCTACATACATCAAGCCATGCATGAAAGCATACTCCCAAGAGTAGTAGTAGAAATTACTGCAAAGCAGGCATGGGACACATTGAGGGCAACCTATCAAGTTTTGAACAAGGTAAAGACTTGAAAGCTGCAAATTTTGAGAAGAGATTTTGAATCTCTGTCCATGAAAGTTTCAGAGTCAGTAGACTCATTTTATACTAGAGTTGTTGGTTTGATAAATCAATTGAAATCTCATGGAGAAACCCTAACAGACCAAAGAGTGGTTGAGAAAATTCTCAGAAGTCTTCGCCCAAGATTTGAATCCTTGGTTGTAACCTTGGAAGAACACAAAGACATGATTGCACCGAAGAGAAGCGAGGTGCTCTCTTTCCTAGTATGGGGGAGATCCTGTCACGTTAGTTACGTTATGCTAGCCGACATAAATAAAAAAATAAAAAATAAAATGAAAAATCTAAATTACATATCGACTTAAAAAAGAAATTAACTAGCATAGATCCTTTTTAAACCTAAATCTATCAAGTACCAAGAGGGATCCAAATGGTATAAAAATGTACATCTCGAAAAATTGGATCCCTCTCGGTTCTTTATAGATCCGGGTTTAAAACGGATCTATGCTTGTAGTGTTCACCATTGATGAGCTACAAGATTCACTCATCAATCATGAACACGGACTTAGCAAAACAAACACATCATTGGAAGGTGCATTTGCAACACAGTCATCTATAAGTCGTGGAAGAGGCAAGGGAGAAATAATTCTAGAGGTAGAGGAAGAAAATTCTCAATAGGAGGACGCAGCAGTAGTCCTTCAAATGTTGCTGGTGGAGGACAGAATCAGAACCCAAGTCAACCAAGTGTTCACAGGTTTGATAAATCAAAGATTCAATGTCACTACTATAAGAAATTTGTATATTATGCATATGAATGCAGGAAGAAGCAATATGATCAAGGAAAGCAAAGCTAGAATTAGTCGACGAACACCAACATTTTGTCGAGCACAATGTTGATGGAATGCACTTCCCTAATTGAATGCAATACCATCCAAGAAAGTCTGTGTGACATATGGTATTTAGATTCATGCTACAGCAATCATATGACTGGTAATTTAAATTTTTTTCCCAGTCTAGATAATTCAGTTCAAACTGATGTTACACTTAGAAATAATGTCCAAGTTATTGTTTTGGGAAAAGGTATTGTTAGTATTCTAACCAAACAGGGGGAGCATAAATATATGTCTAATGTTTATCATGTCGAAGGTCTGAAACATAATTTACTGAGTATTGGAAAACTGATACAGAAAGGTTACAGAGTCTACAATGAAGACAATCACTGTGTGATTAAAGATATACGTCCAAGAAACTAGCTGATAGCAAGAGCGCCAATGACAAGCAATCGCTTGGTTCCATTAAGGATAGTTCCAGACAATACATAATTTGCATTCAAGGCAAAAAGTAAAGAAGAAGTCATGTACTGCGACAAGAAAGAAAATGACAGTGCTAATTTTCAGGCTGCATTTCAAACAGAAGTTCAGGATGATTCCTTGCTATGGAATTTCAGATTTGGACATCTGAATTTTGGTGGGATGAAGCTACTGCACACAAAGAATATGGTAAAAGGATTTCCATTGATTGACAAACCACACAGAGTTTGTGAAGGTTGCATTTTTGGCAAGAATCATAGAGAGACTACTGCAGTCAGAAAGTCACACAGAGCGCGCACACTACTTGAGATCGTGCACTCTAATATTTGTCATCCACTACAGACAACGTCCACTGGTGGATGCAATTATTTTCTTACTTTTATTGATGACTACTCAAGAAAAACATGGGTATATTTTTTTAAACATAAATCTGATGCATTTAGTTGTTTTCAGCAGTTCAAAGCACTCGTGGAGAACCAGAGTGGACACCGCAATAAATCCTAAGAACGGAAAGAGGCAATGAATATGTTTCAAATGAATTTTTAAATTTCTGCAAATATCATGCCATACAGAAGCAATTCAATGCACGGTATACACCTCAGCAGAATGGTGTCACAAAGAGAAAGAACAAAACCATTATTGAAATGGCGCGCAACATGATGGCAGCCAAGCATTTGCCAAATGAATATTGGGCTCAAGCAGTCCCAACTACTGTATACATTATGAATCGATGTCCAACAAAGAGCGTGAAGAACAAGGTTCGTCAAGAAGCATGGACATGTCTGAATCATAGTGTTTCTGATTTAAAAAAAAATGGTTGTGTCACATATGCTCATGCTCCAGATGAGCTAAGAAATAAGTTAGACAAGAAGGGACAAAAATGTATTTTTGTTGGCTATTCTGAAGAGACAAAATCATACAAGTTGCATGACCCTGTCACAAGCAAAGTAATAATTAGTTGCGATGTTCAATTCATCGAGAATGAAACATGGGATGGAACCATCGAGAAGAATGTCAAGATTGTGTCGAATATCGAGCATGAAGACATGATGGAAGAAGTGGTTCAAACACCACAATTAAATCAACCAGTCGTAGCACCGTCGACTCCCATGACACCGTGACATGGTTCAGCACAAGGAACATCAACACAAGTCGTAGCTCAAGATACACCGACAAGCACACCAACTGGACAACAGACTCCATCAAGCAGTTCAACATCAACATATCCAGTGAAGACAAGAAGTCTACGTGAAATATATGAATATGGTACATCAAATTCCTTCTCTCTCTTTGCATTGTTTTCTCAAATAGATGATCCACTGACATTCAAGGAAGTTTTTGAAGAAGATGTATGGGCAAAATCCATGGATGAAGAAATAGAATGCATTGAGAAATACCAGAAATGGGAACTGGTTGATGTACCAAAAGATAAATATGTAGTTAGCATCAAATGGATTTATAAGACCAATAAGGATGTTGATGGGAATGTGCAGAAACACAAGGAAAGAATGGTAGCAAGAGCTTCACATAACAACCCGGCATAGATTTCAATGAAATGTTTGCACCAGTTGCATGCATGGATATAATCAGAACTATTTTGGCCATTTCCGCACAAAACAAATGACCTATTTATCAAATGGATGTTAAGTCAACATTCCTAAATGGCTATATATATGAAGAAGTATTTATGGAACAACCACAAGGCTATGAAGTTCCAGGTCAAGAACACAAAGTGTACAGACTAAATAAGGCGCTCTATGGTTTGAAGAAAGCCTCAAGAGATTGGTACAATTGCATTGATTCCTATCTCATTGAGAATGGATTTCACAGAAGTGAAAGTGAACCAACGTTGTACACCAAAGTGAATGAGAAAGGTAACATGTTAATTTTTTCCTATATGTGGATGATTTAATATTTACTGGTGATTTTGGAATAAAATAATTTAGAACAGACATGGTGTTGGTCACTTTTCCCCACTCGCACGACCTAGGTTCTGTGCAGCTCGTCGGTCCAACAACTACCCAAGATACCGGCCCGATAGAGCAATCCCCATCGGTAACACCTACGAAGCAGGCGCAGTCTCACCCGAAATATCTCATAGATGGGTAACCGTCGGAACCATGTTTACATGATTTTTGAGGAAGTATAGTCCCTTGGCTCGCAGCCAAGGAGCTCAATGAAGGCAGCAGGATGGCTAGACAGAGGGGTCAGTTCTACGTGACTGAGCACAACCATATGTCATTTCTCGTGACCTTACTTTCCTTTCCACCTCACAGCTTGCACAACGCATGCGGCATAGCTGATTCACATCGATCGACTCTACGACTTCAGAGGGGATTCATAACAGAAATCATACATAATGATATATATATACAGATTCAATTCAACAATGCATTTTGTTCATCCATCTACCAATTGCAAGAAACTAACAGAGACTCAAGCACATTTAACATTATACAGAGAGCAATTACTAATCAATCAAATAAACATTCACCACATCAACTGTTCATTCGGACACAAGAAACATGGAAACCCATCTGCGAAAACCACCAAGGTGCTCTTCATTTGGCATGAGAAAGGATATAGCACCTTGCATTCTACAAGATGCAGATTGATCTTGATATATGTATTTAAGTTAAGACTTATATTTCTCATGCTCTCTGGTTCGCTCTTCTACTCTTCTCCTACTCCTAGCGGTCTGCGCACACGACAATAAAATATGTGACTCAACAGCCCCTCTAATGCTACCATACTCTTTCTGAGTCTACCCCTTTTCTAATCGCTATGACATTACAATAAAACCAGCATCCCTCTCCATGGATTACCGCTGAATAGAAAACTACTACTGAAAACTGAACAAGGATCAAAAAAAACCTCACAGACCAACCTTCTAACCATTGCATCCCTCTTATTTATGCTAATTTACATGGCCACGCAGGGCCAACTGCATACTGGCAATCTGTTAGTCGTCACCATAGGCCACCCCTCTGGTTACAGCTATGGTAATCATGACTTGACACGAGGAATTATTGCCCTGACTTACAAATATATTCTCATACGTGCGTAGCTGCAGGCTTACGTCCTCATTAGAGGAAATTTGAGGTCTAAAATGGGCCTCCTAAGGAAAATAATAAAATAATAGTTATTAATTTTGGAGGAAGAATGAAAAAAACTACTTTTTCGTTCATATTTTCAACATATCTCCCTGTGGTTTTACTCAAATTCCGAGCGAAAGAGCTTGTTGGATGCATAATTTAATTCTACATCCAACGAGTACCCACAGTGCATACTTTTGATGGACCCCACTACCCCAAAAATAATAAATACCTGAAAAAACATGATGATGACATCATCATCACATTTTTCATGTATTTCTTATTTTTGGGGTAGCAGGGTCCGTCAAAAGTATGCAATGTGGGTACTCGTTGGATGTGGAATCAACAAGCTCTCCCGCTCGGAATTTGAGTAAAAACACAGGGAGATATGTCAAAAATGGGTATTTATTATTTTTGGGGTAGCAGGGTCCATCAAAAGTATGCAATGTGGGTACTCGTTGGATGTGGAATCAACAAGCTCTCCCGCTCGGAATTTGAGTAAAAACACAGGGAGATATGTCGAAAATAGGAACAAAAAAAGTAGTTTAGTTTTATGACAAATATGTTAATTCAACCATTATGGTTGACTCATTTTGTTGAAATTCTATTGGTTCCTGAATTTCAAATCACAAATTTTATTTTTGGCGCGTTTTCTTATAAGGCCCATTTTAGACCCCAAATTTCCTCTAATGCTTATACGGCCATGATTTGGATTCTGCATCTGTCTCTTTCCGGTCATTTTCCCCTTGTGTGCTTCCGCGCTTTCCTTTCCGTTGCCATGCACCTCTCTGTTCTGCCTTCACGGGCCCTTTACGTCCTTCGCGATCTTCCTTTGCTTCTATCATGCGTGCTACTCATTTTCCTTGGTTGGGCGCGTGAACTTCCTTCTTATGCCCCTTTCTTGGGCCAACACATGGAAAGTGAATTTGAAATGACTGATTAGGGGCTCATGAAGTTCTTTCTGGGCATTGAATTCCATCAATCTGAAAGTGGTATTTTCATATCATGGTCCAAGTATGCAAGCACAATTTTAAAAAGATTTAATATGTCAAATTTTAAGGCATCCCCAACACCAGTAATAACAGGTTTAAAATTGAGCAAAGATGATGATGGATCAACTATAGATCCTACGCTGTTTAAAAGGTTTGTTGGAAGCCTTATGTATTTAACATCGACAAGACCTAACATCATGTATGGATTAAGTTTGATATCAAGATTCATGAAGTCACCAAAAGACTCTCATTGGAAAGCATGTAAAATAATTATGAGGTATGTAAGTGATACAAAAGATCTTGGCATAATGTATTCAAGTTCATAAAATTTTAAACTCACTGGATATACTGACAGTGACAATGGAGGAAGCACAGATGACAAGAACAGCACATATGGGTACACATTTCATTTTGGTATAGGTGTTGTTTCGTGGGCTTCGAAAAAAACCCATGGTAACTCTATATTCAGCAGAAGCAGAGTATGTCGTATCTACAAACGCTGCATGTCAAGCTGTTTGGATGAGAAGAATGTTAAAAGACCTGTCGCAGAACCAGCAAGAACCAACAACTATTTTTTGTGACAACAATTCATCCATTTCTTTGTCAAAGAATCAGTGTTTCACAAGAAAAACAAACACATTAACACAAGGTATCATTTCATAAGAGAGATGGTGAATAAAAAAGAAATTTGTTTAGAATTTTGCAGGTCTGAAGATCCACTTACAAACATCTTCACAAAACCATTGGCAAGGGATACATTCCAGTATTTCCAAAGTTATTTGGGAACGACAAGTTTTACACAGTGAACTCTGTCATGAACATAGCATGTTTCCCGCTCTGAAACATTTTGTGATATTTTTGTTTTAAATTTTGATATGCTCATAATTAAGGGGGAGTGTTGGAAATATTAATTACTCGTTGATCTTATAAGCACATCAGCTGACTATGTCAGAGTTTGTAGTGGATCAGAAACTGTCAGACAGTCTAACACAATAAAGAGTTCATATCTCTCGTATATAAGACAGTGGAATTTAGTTGTTGAAGCTAAGTTTCTAGGTAGAGAGTAATTACAATCTTTAATGTTAAGTCGACAGCATCGTAGAGAAGAATTTTTAAGTCGGTAGAAGTTCCCTATATAAAGGAGATTGTAAATTTGAAATAGACAGAGAAGCAGAATAGAACAAAGAAGAGAAGTGCGGAGAAGAAGAAGAAAAAATCAGTGAAGAGTTTGAAGCTAAAGCTTATGTGTTTTGTAAGTGTTGAAGAGCCAAGCTCTGTAATAGGTGAAACATCCTGGTAAATTCCAAGTTTGTACTTACGACTGTAAGTTTTGTTATGCCTTAATAAGAAATATAAATCCTTAAGTTTATGGTTAATGCAAGTTCTAGTTAGCCGCATATCTTCTCCATATTTACCTGAGTGAATGTTGTCTGCATTTACTGTGAGTGAAAGACACAAAGAATCCATAATTATTTCAGTGTGTAAAAGTTCTAGTTTTTACGCACAGAGGTTTGACACAATTATTTTTATTATTTTTTTATATGATATTGTGAGTGATTCGCAATATACTTGTGTCGTAGTTAATCCTAGCTTACCGCAGTGAAAAGTGTTTTTCATATTCCTAAGTCCTTAGACTAGGAAATATAAATTTGTTGTGTCGAAGTGAAAACTTGGTCGCACATGAGTTGGTCACAACCAAATTCATGTCGAAGTAAAATCTGGTCGAAGCCAAAGTCAAAGTAAGTTTGTGAAAGTAAAAGTGTGTCGCAGTTACTTAGTCGCAGTAACTCTGTCACAACACAGTAATTCTATCGTGCAGTAATTTCGTTGCAGGTAATTGAGTCGCGAGATTTTGGAAAAAGTAAAAAGGGGAAAACAAAAGGTTGTGCTGCGCAGCAACTCAAGTTAATTTCCACATCCGCCATTTTTCCCAATAAATTTGATGAATGAACAAATAAGTGGCAGCGTTCAGATCTTACAATTGGAGTGGAATGAATGCACATAACTCGTAGACACTCCCTATGTCTACAGGATTGCACTACAAAACACGAACTATGCACCAAACACACAAAACAAACAAGAGCGCCCATGAAAGTGGGCATGTAGATATCGATATTGAGGAAGATATGGAGATCCATGCATTTGATAGAAACCACAAAAGGTAAAATGAGGGAAACTGATGAGAGTAGAAGTACCAGTAGGGGAAATCACCTTTGACGCAATTGAAGGTCTAAAAATAAAATACTCAAGCAAAAAAAATGGAAAAGAGCATGTGGATGTTGAAACCTACTGTGAAACGATTTCTTGACATCACAGTTGCTACTTGATAATCGAAAATAGTTCCCGCAAACAAACAAGTGAGTACACAATCAGAAGATCGCAAACAAAAATATCCAAGGATGTCTTATAGCATAAGCACATCTCATAAGGGGTGTTCTTCACCAAGGTTTTGCCGTTAGAAATGCATATTATTTGAGAGCTCTTTCTACTTTTCTCTTCAAGTGGGACGAATCCTACTCCTACAAAATCACTAGTAAGTTCCCATCCTACACCATGATACTGCGAAATTAGCAAGGGTTTGAAACACAACTCTCCCCTCTTGTCACCATGATACTGCGAAATTAGCAAGGGTTTGAAACAAAAATCTCCCCTCTTGTCGGGCTTGGCTTCCAAGATTATAAATTGCAAATTAAATTAATTCAAAAGAAAAAGTAATCATCACAACTTCACCATATACTTATTCTTTAGCCTTGATTTTGTCATTCTCTCAATATGCAGCTTGCCACGCTTGCATTGATTGCAACAAAGGCAGTCTGCACAAAGCTCTGCACCCCTTGATCTCACGGCAAGCAATATTTGGCATGTTGGAGAGCATTTAATGCGGTTGCAGCAGGCTTGATAACAGTTGGATCTCTAGCAGCTCAAGATCCCACGGTCATCAAGCCTGGTGTAGCTACATTAAATGCTCTGTAGCATGCTAAATATTGTTTCCCATGTTTGCCATGATCTCATCAAAATTGTCAAAAATATGTCAGATTTCCAAAGCAAAAAGGTCCCCTTGATCTCAGTATCAAAATTGTGAGAATATGTCATATTTCCAAAACAAAAAGATCTTCACACAATATTGGGTATCAAAACATTAAGAAAATAAGTAAAAATCATATCATAAAAATTCAAAAATACCTATGCACTAATACCAAAACTTACTCGAATACATAATTCTCTGCAAGGCACAGAATAATAATACTTGTTAAATTATAGTAAAACTCTTTACACACTAACAAATTTAAGAAACCTATGCACTAATGCCAAAACCAAAACCTGCTGGAATACATAATTCCCTGCAAGGTAGGGAATAATAATACTAGTTAAAGTATGGTAAAAGAAACAACCTAATTCACTCAACCCAAATATAAGATAGTACTAGTTAAATATAAAATAATACTTATTAATTGTAAAAGTCAATGCTCATTTTATGAGATGACAAAAAATTAACTCTAAGACCATGTGAGGGACAAGCAGGTAAGGAACCACGTCTTTTGTTGACGGCATGAATTTAACACAAATAGAAGTGTACATGAGTTTGATGGGCATTATTTTATGAAGAATTGAGTTGCTGGGCATTACTTTATCAATAGCTTGGTTACAAGGAGCTACATATGCAATCTACTGCTTAGGGTTCGCTTAGTCTAAACCGATCAGCGGTGGAGAACACTACCAATACCATATCAATGGAGGAGTCGTCCTTAGCTATCCTTGTTGAGGTTCCTGGTTTGATCAGACTCTATCAAAACGGAACGGTTGAACGCTTGGTTGATCAGGCTACTGTTCCCCCTTCTTCACAGCTCGATACTGATGAATTCAAGGACGGAGTGGCATCCAAGGACGTGCTCATCGATCATCAAACAGGCGTCTTCGTTCGTCTCTACCTTCCTCGCCTGGAGGTCAGGGATGGAGTCCCGGTGCTTCTGTATGTTCATGGAGGGGCTTTCTGCATCGGATCAGCTGCCTCGACACTTTGTCACAGCTACATGAATAAAGTGGCTGCAGAGGCCAAAGTGATATGTGTGTCCGTGGAATACAGAAGAGCTCCTGAGCATCGCCTCCCTGTGCATTTCGACGATTGTTTCGGTGTTCTTGAATGGCTCGATCGCCAAGCAATGGCACCGGAGGGCGTGTCCGTGGATCCGTGGCTCGCCTCCCACGCAGACTTCAGCAAGGTGTTCTTGACAGGTGACAGTGCTGGAGCCAACATCGTGCACGAGTTGGGCATCCGTGCGAGTGAAAGGAACTGGGATGGCCTGAGTTTACAGGGAGCCATTCTGGTTCACCCTTTCTTTTCTGGAGAAGAAGCAATAGGATGCGAACTTGGGGCGGAGGCGGAAGTGAAGTGTTTTAATAAGGATGTGAATGCACTATGGAGTATCGCTCTTCCCGAGGGAGCGGACAGAGACCACCCTTTTTGCAACCCGGTTGCACCCCGTTCACCCGCTCTGTCGAGTCTGGTGTATCCTCGATTGCTGGTATTTGTGGCAGGGAACGATCTGCTGAGAGATCGCGGAATTTTGTATTACGAATCGCTGAAAAAAGCCGGTAAAGATGTCGATTTCGTTATGACGGAAGGTGAAATCCACGCGTTTCATCTCTTCAATCTGCAATCTGAGAATGCGAGGCTTATGTTTAAAAGCATTTCGGAATTCATCCATTCGTCCTGATGACTGTAACAGCCCCACCCAGAATATTTAGGTATGAAGAGCAAATCAAATATCTGGTAGCTGTATACAGTGTTTGTTCTGGGATTGTTAAAGCTACAGCGTAATAAACAAATTCGAGTGAGCGCTTTTATGCAATCTGGTTCTGTTTATGTTGACCTTTTGCATTTATTTGGCTTATTTTTATAAGATTAGTCTCTGGCACGATAATACATTCAAGGAGTTCATGAAATCAATGAGCTGTTTCCCATAGTTATTTGCTGAGACGCTTTCCAATATCATTTCTCTAATACAATTTGTTATTGTTATGGCCCCATACTATTTAGAAATCAATGTATATTTTTTCAAACATAATTTTTTTATTTTATTTATTATATTGTTATACGTAGACTATTTATTTTTAATTTGGATTTATTAATACAGTTTAATTTATATTTAAAACAAAGAGCCATTAGGTGGTAATATCCTAGGGCATTGAAGTAGGTTTTAAATCAGAAATTACATTAAAAATATAAACTGGTTTGTTGAAGCCATAAAGAGGAGCAAAGTTAAATAAGAAACTTCAAACATGACAATTCATATAAAAATTCATTTTAAATATTCATGCATTTCAATGTTTTATATATTCAAGTTCATTGTTTGTAAAGTATTTTTTTTTTCGGGAAATTACATTAAGAATATAAATTGATTTGTTAGAGGCATAAAGAGGAGCAAAGTTAAATAAAAAACTTCAAACATAACAATTCATATGAAAATTCATTTTGAATCTTTATGCATTTCAAGGTTTTATATATTTAAGTTCATTGTTTGTAGTTTGGAAAAAATTAATAGTTAGAGAAATTCACTTCATTTTTTTTTTTAATTTCTAGAAGCTATAAAGATTTTTGTTTCTAAATTCATAATTTTAGTTAACTCACATGAATTCCTATTATAAAATTTTACCAAGCAATTTATAATTTGAAAAGGAGCAATGAGAAAAAACAATATCAAAAGTTTGATTTATAAAAAAAGTTGAATTCGTTCATATTAAGACCATTGTTTAATTCAAATATTATATATATTAGTCCTAAACATTTTTAATTTTTTTGAGTCCCAAATGTAATTATAAATTGCATATCTTGAATTTTATCAAATTGGTTGATTTATATGGTTGAAAAAGAAAAAAAGAAAAAAAACTATTTTAGCTTCCATTAGGGTTGAATGCTGAGGCTACAATATTCATATAAATAAATATTATTGTAATGGCAAGGGCCTACAAAAATAAACATAGGTAGTTAGGCATATCAACATTCTCTTAGAGCCGTTCACATTACCCTTTCTAGACAATCTTGGTTCTTTATTTAATCTGAAAAATATATCCATGTTTACAAATATTCAAAATCAACATGGTAAAATAGATGCATAACAAAATAAAGCATACCTACTACTCTGTCTAATAATTCATAGCAAAATAAAATATCTATGCAAAACGTGCAAACATATATACAAGGTCAAGTTTAGATGATTCCAAAGGTAAAAAACAGGCCATCTCAAGATGACAATATTTACATCATGTTGCAATACAAAAACAAGAAAAAAAAATTGCACAAAATAAAAAATAATTTTACTTATTTCTACATTCAGTTAGATTTATTTATTTCTATTATAAAAAATATTATTATTTTTAAATGATTTCTACTAGGTTTATCTACTTCTATCATGAAGAAATAATTATCTCTTGATGATTTCTAAAGCAAGTTTTAATGGAGCATTGTGACAAATAGATAACTTGGAGCTATTTCCAATTATGAATACAGTTTTTGAGACAAATATTTTTTTTTATTAAATCACATTCTCTAATGTCTATAGAAAATTGAACTTTGAAGCTTACATATTATTTAACAAGACCTTTACTTTACACAAAGGAAGAGAGAATTTAATTCAATTCTGGAACCAACTCATTAGCTAATGAAATTTTGATTTTATATAAAGGAACTCTTTCTGAGCAAAGATACTTAATTGCCTCAAGAAATTGTTATTTATTAGTTGGTCATTATGTTGATCTTCTTTATACATTTTAAATTAGAAGGGAAATTAAGCCTTTACTTTACACCAAGGAACTTTTTTCCTAAGCAAGAATTCAAGGGTAGTGAGCTCCAACCAGAAATTGTTCTTTTATTAATTGCCCATTTTGTTGATTTGCTCTATATATTTTATAATAGAATGACACTTGTAGTGGTAAAAACATGGAAATGCATTTTTGTTAGTTATTTGATGCACGAAGGCAACACATCTATACTGTATGTGTTTCCTACCAAATTAAGAAGATGTGTTTCCTACCAAGTTTCTTAATATATTTTTTTCATTCTGCATTGACCTAATACAATCAATTTATATATATGTCTTAAGATTACAACATAATTCTTTGCAAGCAAGGAAACAATGCATTCTTTGAATACAATCAATTTATATACATGTTTTAAAATTCCAAAGGAATTCCAGGGTAAGCAAGGAAACAATGTATTCACCTAACATAATTAATTGTTGTATAGGATATTAAGATTCTATGAAAATTCTTGGGAATTTTCCACTTCTATATATCCATTCCAGAATGCACTTACACCTTATATGTATAAAAAAAAATTATTTAACATAGTTTATAAATATCATTAAAATTTTTATTTAACATGGTTTCTATTACATTTGTCCATTATACATTTGTCCATTATAGAATTCATATATAACTCACATATACAAAAATATCATTAAACAGGATTTTGTGAAGTATTTGGGAAATTCCAGCTAGAAAGAAAGCAGAGGTCTTGAACTAATAGCTAGCTTTAAGCATAAATGCTAACTAGATTTCTAGTTATTGTATTATGCTTTATTATATTTATTATTTTTTTACAACATTTTACACATGTTGGTTTTAATATATTTTAGGGAAGTTAAGATCACCAAATAGGTGTTTTTTTTCATTGCTTATGTTTAAAAATACTAAAAAATACCTTATATATATATAAATTTATAATTATAAAAATAGAAGTAAATAGTGAAAAATAAAATAAATTATAAATAAGGAAGAAACTAGAAATTTGAGAAATCCATTGCATGGCCGAGGAAATTGAGATTCTAGAATATCAAGTTACAAAGAAGTTTGGAAAGGAAAAGTCATTTCCTTTAGTGGATATCTTGATTGAGTTACACTCTTCGGAGATACCTTCCCTTGAGTTAACCTCGGAGAATCTTGGAAGCTACGTAAGTGTAGTTAAAAGCATTTAGAGCAATAGTGGTTTTTTTTATGGAAATATAAAATATCTAACTTCATATCGTTTACTTTGTGTGTTGACAGTATGAACGGATAAAAGACAGTATGCGGTAGAGCATAAAGCTTATTTTGTATTGTCTTAAGAATAAGGTTTAGGTAAAATAAGTTAATGAAGAGCAAAAAGTTTATTTTGTATTGTCTTAAGAATAAGTCCTAAGTAAAATAAGCTAATGAAAAATGAGTTTCTACTTCCATTTATTCATTTTAGAATCTATATATAATTCACATACACAAAAAGAAAGGGAAGGTTCTCAAGTAGTAGCTTGCTTAGAATATTTATGGTCTATTTTGTTTGTTTATAGTTTGAAGAAATAAAAGAGATAGTATATGGAAGAGTACAGAGCTTACGTTGTATAGTTTTAAGAAGAAGTCTCATGTAAGATAAAGCAATGAAATATCTATATTGTACAAGGTTTTATGTAGAACCTTAAACTACTTCAATTTGTAAAACCAGACACCTGAAACAAGATGCTGCCATGGGAATTGGACTTTAACAAAATATGCTTATCATATGGATTGTAACGGCATAGAGCTTTTTTCCTACAACCTATTGTTCAATCCACGCTACAAATTTCGAGAATTAAAAAAAATATTTATAATGAAATAAGATATTGTGAAAGAAAAAAGCATTGAAGGTTTCTGAAGACTAAACTTAGGAGTTTATGCCCTTAATGAGCACTAAATGTATGAACAACACATAGGTTTTTCTCTACAGCCTTATTGTTAAACCTAGTCTGAAATTTGTCAAAAACTAATTTAAACATAAAATCAAATGAAGTGCTATGAAAAAGGAAGGATTAAACCGTTCTCGAGAACAAGCAGGAAGATCACGCCATCCATGAGGGAAAAACGTTTGTACAGGGCTTGCCTCTAGATGCCTAAATTGAACTCTGGGTTTCTTTAAGTGTACAATTGAAACAAAAGATGATGAGGAATGCAATTGGACAATATAAACTTATCATCTATATTGTATAACTAGTTTCTCTACCATGCAATGTTGGTTTAACGCTGGAATTTTTTCAACAACCAAGGAAAATTAAAACAAACTAGTGTTCTGTATTGTCTAAATGTGTTCTTTTCAATGCAATGTTAGACCATCCTTCAAATCACTTAGCCATCAAATTGATTTACAAATCTAAGCATGACATGTTTGTTTTTTTGTGCAAATATCTGAGGTTATTCATGGTATTAAAAACCGACAAGTTTGCATTTGAGGTTTCTATTTTCAAATTCAATCCATACATCATCAAGAAGAAACAGAACACATATGCATATATGGGGAAACTTAGCGAGCAAAATTTGCGTATATGTAATTTTAAAAAAATGAAAAAATTAGAGATGCATTATCAAGGGATAAAAAAAGTAAAGGTTTAATGCAATCAAAACAAACATTTAACAATTGAGAAATAAAAATGTATGGAGCATTGCATAGCATTATAAAAAGATAGTAATATCAGAAGACACTATAATATATGAGATAGTAGTTGAAGCACAAAAAACATCAATATATGCATATGAGGTGTAATATGTTAAAAAGGCATAGCCATGTTTCAAAAATGGATTGATGTTATTGTGTTATATGTAAATAAACTTGTGTTTAACAGTGAACATTGTCTAATGCAAGCTTGAAAACAACTTTTCTATGCGAAATATACAAATTATAAAAAGAAATGCAGATCTAAACACAGTATAAGTTGGAAACACGACTCTAAAATATGGATGGAACTTGTTTTTTTGTATCCATAGTTGGGCCTGCACATTTGACACACAACAAAGTGAGTCAACCAAGCAAAAAACTGAACATTACAGAGTACAGTGAAAACAAGTGTTGAAAAAACTGTGTTTGAATATTCAAAAACATATTTTTTTGAAAAGCCAAGCAATGTAGTTGTTTTTAAAACAAATGTTTGTGTTTGGGAAAGAATTTGTTTCAATATTTGAAAACATATTTTTTTTTTTGAAAACAAGTAATTTAATTGTTTTTAAAAAAAGAAGTATATTTTGCTGTGTGGCTGAAAACATGCTCTCATAGACTATTTTATAAACTCGTAGTGTGATATTTTTTTTTTAAAGCATGGTATAGGACTAGAAGCAAACCTGTGATTTTGTATTGGTTGTTAATTTCTTGCAAGATCAGCTATGTTGTTGTCCATTGCCAAGGTAAAGGTCCCTTCTTGGAAAAATCTTCGCAGGTTGAATATGACAGAAGAAACACTTTGGCAGTGTTGTTCGTATGAAACAATTGCAATTACTGGGCAAGTTTGTTTCAACATTAGACCTCATAAACAACATTCTATCAGACCATCAGTTGTGTCCAAATTGCATTCAAGGTTGTGTTCATATCCAGTTTATGTTTCCTACTTGTAAAATGTACAAAGCTGGAAATTTTGTATCATTAGCAAATTGCAGGTGTTGCAGATCACTCTTAATGGAGGGGAAAATACATTTTTGGGTTTGAGAATTCCTTGGATCTATAAATTTCATAGTTATATAAGATACGATATGATAAAAAAAGACAGATAGTTGATTGTTCTATTGTTTATTGAAACAGAAACATAAAACATGTTTTCCTTGTCTAGCCTAGTTTAAAAAAAGGGAGGGAAAAGAATTGTTTTCCCTATTGCATGAACAACTTCATATAAGGGATGAGAAGCAGAGAACAAAATCAAGTGTGAAGAAAAAACAAACCTATGTTTTTTATTCAGCAATTGGTACAAGGTTTTGAATTGCATAGTCATCATTTAATGGATCAATAATTGTGGATGTTGATGTGCGAATCAGATGAGTGCATCTTGCTCCATTCCTGACTTTGTTTCTGAAAAGATAAAAGGGTGCATCATTAGATGCAAGTTTCTCTTGCACCTGCAAGAAAATATCTTTATATGTTTCACCGACTTGTAGTTGTAGAAGTAGGAAAGAAATACATGTCATTGATTTTGAATAATTCAAAAGAAACTGATCTAGGCTCATATATATATATAAGTAGAGTAAAAAACTGGAAATGGTGTTTTGGAACAATAGCATATCTATGTAATAATAGGTCTTTACAGTTGCATGGTCGTTTGTTGTTTCACCATCTTTGATGTAGAAGTCGAATTGTCAGTTGTTGTACTGAGCTGCGACAATTATTGATGCAATTGACCCAACATCATAGTTATCATTTGAAAATAGAAGTTCAGTGATCGTCATATCTAGAGGAAGTCTTCGCGGCGTGCAAACTATATCAATTGTTTCAATTGTTTTGTTTGCTAAGATGACAATTGAATATTTTGCATCACCTCGTTCATATTGACCATTTCTTTTTCAAGCCAAATTTGTTTATTTGAACACTTTTCCCAGGTTAGAGGAAACTAGAAAATCGTTTGATCAAGTTGTCAGTAACACTGGCTGTGATAGTCATTTTTCCATGTTTGTCCACCAAGTCTACATGCAAAATGTTTGTCTTGATAGGGAAATTCTGTTTTTTGTTCTGTGAAGGGCCATAGATATCCAAAACATCCCCTTTGAATGTATTTCCATAAGTTGTTGTACATATTTGTATGATGGCATATGGCTGGACTGGTGTTTATTTTAGTCTACAAAAAACAGAATCAATATACATGAGGAGGTTTTAATTGTCAAAAGAAACGAGAGAAGGTTAATGAAACTATGCATAGATTTATTAAAAAATTCAGTGTATCTACTGCAAAAGAGTAGAAGTGAGAACAACCTCTTGGAATTATATTTGCTTGTTGTTGTGTCTGTTGCTGGGTTGTTTGTTTCTAAATATTTGTCTGTCACTCGAGCATTTTCCTTCTGTACTCTTTCCATCATAGCCTTGGTTACACTGCAACTGTTTTTTTGTGTGTTTGGCACAACTGTTAGGTAATAACAATATTATGCATTGCATTTATGTTAAGACATAAACAAATGAAGTAATTCTAAAGTGGAATTGAGTATCAGAAAATCATGCAAAAAAAATGTAGAGAAAATAACATAATAACTTAGACAAAAAAAAGAAAAGACTTTTGAATTGAAATACATTTTCTATGCATAACCACAATGCAACTCCAATAGCAGCGAACATGCACTTTTTTTTGTGACACATTTGTTTATTTTTTAATTTTTCTCGTTATATTCAGTGTCAACAATCTACCATTGTCGTTTTTTTCTTCGTTTGGTTATTCAATGTATCAATTTCCAGGCAATGTTTTTTTCCATTTTTTTGTTGTTGTTTTTTTAACAAAGAACCATATGACATGAGTATTATAATTTAGTTTTGTTTTTTTTCATGTTTTCCATGTGTGCAGAACAATGCAAAATAAAAAAAATGTTTAACATATTTTCTGACAGCAAAAGGAATTCAGATGTTGTTGGAAGCATTTGTTAAGGAGGTGTCAATGGTTTGAACAAGAAAGATCAATTTCCAGAAATATGTATGTTTTATACTCAGTTTGCATGAATAAAATAGTTGAAATCCAGAGGGATAGACAAGAAACTGGAATTATGGTCAGTCCAATATGCATATGAGATAGTGAAGACAAGATTAGTGGTTTGTAGGCTTGTCCAAATATGGTCAATCATTGATCCTGAGACAGCTGTCGGCTTTGTTGTTTTAAGTGTCAGGGATATTGATTCCATAAAAAGATGATTTTTTTTTTGAATATGTTTCTTGAAGCATGCCAATGTTAAAATCCCTAGCTATCATAAATTGTGTTTTGTTTTTCTTGTTTGATAGTATTTTCTCTAGTATATGAAAGAGGTTTTATATCTGGGCATGTGGTGCAACGTATATATTAATTACTTTTAAGAGAATGCCTCCTAACAATATATCTATGGAAATTTCCTCAATCGATTTGCTTGCATAATTTTCAGATTTGACAATTGGAATATTTGTTCTAATCATAGTAAGAATACCATGGATGGAAAATGTTGTTATGCTATTGTAGTTGTCTTTGATTTTTTTTCGTTTGGTGGTAGGTGAAAATGCGTCTCTTGTAAGAATAATATGTCTGATTGCATCAGCTCATTGTCATTTGTGATGCTATCACTATGCAAACACAAGCTGAGAGTATTCAATGAACAAACAAGAAAATGATTCCTATTTGGGATTGAATTCAAGCCATATTGAAAATGCCATGAACGTGTTTTTTGTAGTCTGTCTATTTTAGCACCTATTGCTGGACACGGGGAGAAATTATTTTTCTCTAACCTATTTAAAAGATAAAGAAATTTCATATCTTCGACACAATAAAGGGCTGTGTAAACAAGGACATGTTTTTTAACCACTTTTGGATCAAATGCCAATTTCTCCATTGTAATACCTTGAGCTCTATGGATTTTGCATGCACAAGCTAGTTGAATTGGGAACTGTGTTCGCATGACACTAACGTTATTTTCAGTAGTTGTTTGCAATGTGATACTTTTGATCAACATGAAAATTTGATTTCAAGAGTAAATAGGCAACGCATTTTTTTGCACTCCAACAAGCCAACTTTTGTGTCCAGAAATTCAATCCACTGAATAAGCTCAGGATTGTTTTTGGTATAATATCTAAATAACCCTTCTGTACCATTTACTAAACCATCTTTAGTTAAGTAGTTTCCTGCTATGAGTTCAACAAGCATGTTTTGTTTAAAAGTTATTGTAGAAGAGAATGTGATTTCCTTCAATGTGTGTTTGGTTTTGTCTAGTGGATCAATTTTGCTATCCTCTACGACGAAGGCAAACGACTCTTAATTAACAATTGAGAGCATGTTTGAATTATGTTGTTGTGCATATTTGTTAGTGTGAAATAGATAAGGGAATGTTGCGTCCTTTGGCGATGCTCTATAACAATGTCGGTTTAAAAATTCAATGTCATCCATGTTCGCATGTTTGCATTCTATTTAGAATATCTATAAATTGTTCATTCTTTTGTTTGGCTACTGTGTTAAGTTCATAGAATATAACATTGTGAGTCCAAAATTTATATGGAAATGTTTGTTGATGGACTCTAGGTTTTTCAAAAATCCAAGAACTATGAACTGGTTGTGCTTGGCAAAAATCACCGCAAAAATCGAGACCACCAAAAGATTTTGTTGCGACATGCATAATTTCTCTGAGTCTCTTGTCTATGTTAAAAAGCATTTGAGATCCTATTAAAGAGACTCCGTCTATTAACAAGACTTTCATTAGTGCATATTCTTTTTTCAATAGGTCAAGTGTATTGGAATTGAGAGGCAACATTTTTGTAGAGCCAAACGATAATCTCATAGTAGAATGAACTGTAACACCACCAACGTTGTAAGTAGCTTTTCCAGTGAATGCAAGAATCAATCCTTTTCTTTTCAAAGTATCGCTTTCAAGTTGTTTATCATAATAATGAAGTAAACCATGGTAGATTTCTTTTGTAGTATGTGTTTTTCCTGTTCCCGCTCCACCAGTCATGAACAAGTAGATTGGACTAAAGGGGTCATTTCTTTTTCTTTTGATAATGTCTTTTGTAATTGTTTCTTTCTCATTGTTCAATATTTTTCTCAGAGTGTGATATTCATCTATGGAGAGAAAAAATGGATTTTTCAGACAATTTTGGCTCAGTTTGATCTTTTGATTGATTGGGTTTTTTGTGTAAGAGGTCATTATGAATGTCAAATTTTTCAAACGAAGGAACTGTAATGGTTTTCTTTTTTGATAAACTAGGACAAGAGACTTGTAAATTGTTTTTTGCAATGAGTTCAGATGCGGCATCAATGCAACCCCAGTTTTTTTATGGTGTTGCTACAAACTTCTGTTCAATAGCATCTATTTGTTCATTGCACACCATAAATGCTTGAGACCATGTTTTGAATTTGTTTTTTTGAAAGACACAATTATCTCTGTGTGGAACATACAAGATCATTTTTTCTCTGAAAAAGTTCTCTGGATCTTTTTCTTTGTTGTAATGTATGTAACGCATGATACATGGCCTATTTCTTTTGGTTGTTGTTTCGTGCATAGAGCAATAAGAAGATGCAAACTATGTTAATGAAATATTTTCAAGCTATGCAGGACATGCGATGTATTTTTCTAAAATAGAAGCGGAGACAATGTTTTCAGAATCATCAGGCTCTTGTTCCAAAAGCAGAGTCCTTTTCAACACAGTTATTTGTCTATCATCTAGTGTAGTGTTTATGAAATTTGTTTTTCTTGATGATGAATGAAGAGGCAATGATAGAACAACATGGAGTGCTTGTCTAATGGACATTTGTTTCAAAAGTGCATTTCCAATTTTGTGTATGGTTTGAATTTCCCCATCATTATCGAAAAGAAACTGGTCTTTGATTTTCTTGGAGGAAGTTGTCAAATTGCGATCAAATTTTGTTATGTAAGAACTAACATATGTTGCTACTAAACAGGAACCCAACACAAATTATGCATCTGTGTTTGCTTGCCATAGTTTTGGTATCGAATTTGCAAATGGATTTATCCATATGTCAGAAGGGTCTCGTTTTTGTATCAATGTAGAGCGATCAAGCAAAGAACGAAGAAAAAAAAAGTAATTGTCTCTTGTTAATTGAAATTCCATCAAGAAATCGTCAAAGCTAGTGTTTTTTTTGTATTCTCAACTTTCCAAAACAACGAAAATTTCTTTGGCTTTCTGTTACAAAATATTATCACTATGTTCTAATGGTTGCAATATTACAGTTTTATTAATAGGGGGCAGCGGGAAGTTGAATCTACATTTGGAGTGTTGATTTTTTCTACAAGTCTTTGTGTGGTGGTGTGTTTGAATTTTTAAAATATTCTCATCTAGGAAAGATGAGTCTGTTGACAAGTAGCAATCGGCGAAAGAAGTAATTTCATAGTCAGTATTTTTTCCATAGATTGGTGCATCTTTAATCCACAAAAGGCCATGTTCATGTTCATTTCCTCTTTGTTGGAAATATGTTGTGAAGAAAAAGTCTACTATATTCCCAAATAATTGATCAATTTTTAATAGTAAAGACTTTAACGCTGCTATTCTATGTTTGTATTAATGACTACAAATGACTGGGTGTCTTATGATTAATGAATGAATTGTTTATGTTTGGAAAATGTCAGGTGCATTTTCTTTGTTTTTTTCTGTAAGTTGTTTCGATGCTATGCATAAAGGACTCCAAAGATGCTCTGCACTTATAAATGTTACAAAAAAATTTGGTGGCCCAAGTTGTCGAATCATAGCAAAAAGATCTTTTTTCATATTTTCATAATAGTTAGGGGATGTTCTTATCACTTTCAAGGAATGATATGCTAATGGATTTTTAAGAAATTTCTCGAGATTGCCTTTTGATTTTATTTCTTTGGCTGTTATTTTTTTCCCTTCAGTTCGCCAATGCGGATTGATATCCAAGTAGTATTAGATAGTTGTTTTATAATCACTTTAACTGCTTTGAAGAATATGTTTGTTCCATGTCTCTCAAAATCTTTTCTTTTGTGCTCTAACTCCCATTTTGCTATATGTTGATATGAGAAGCGATTGAGAATGTCTTATGGTCTATTAAATCCAAAAAAATGTAGGGAAATTCAATTCCTCTGAATACTTATCTTGAAATACACCTAGTGGACTAAAGTCTTATGATGGTGCTACTCCTATTATTTTATTGCTCAATTCATCAAGAATATTTGTTTCTCCATATCCATGCACTAATGTTTCAGATACCATCTCGAAGTCATTTTCATTTTCATCTGTTTTTGTTTCTTCAAGAGGAGACAAGTTGTTTTCCTCTTGTTGTATTGTTTTGTTAAATCCCTAAATGAGGCCTTCAAGACATCCATACCGAAATCCCTTCAGCCAAGGACTCCCCTAGATGTTGGCTTTGTGAACTTGCAAGATGATAAGCCCACACTAATCCTAGGCCCTATGATTGAAGAGCTGGATGAGTCTTTCCCACCTTTCTATATATCTTTGAATATCCATGATAAAATTCTTCATAATTGTTTGTTGGACTCAGGAGCTTCCCATAACCTAATGCCAAAAGTTGTGATGGATGAGCTTGGCCTCAGCATTACAAAACCCTACCATGATTTGTTCTCATTTGACTCCAGGAAGGTCAAATGCTTGGGCCTCATCAAAGACCTTGTCATAAACCTCTCCCAATTGCCTTCAAAAAGCATAGTGATGGACATAGTGGTAGCTTATATCCCACCTAAGTTTGGCCTCCTTTTGTCTCGCTCATGGAGTAAAAGGCTGGGCGGTACCCTTCAAATGGACCTTACATATGCTACAATTCCAATGTTTGGAGGGGAGACCAAGAGACTCTACAGAGAGAGCCAGTTCACCTATATCATCAGTAATGCCAAGAACTCTATAAACCATCCAATATATGCAGTAGACACAGACTTTGGTCATGCATCCTGCAGGTAGATGATTCCCAACCAACATCCATACAGCTTACAAATCCCATCTATCAAAATCCTGAAGAAATAACCACCTCAGTTTGGAGCATGTTTTTTGATGGGGCCAGTACTCAAGCCTCAGCAGGTGCAGGAATAGTCCAGATTTCTCCTTCAATGGAAACCATACATTTGTCTTATAAGCTAGATTTCAAGACTACTAACAAAATAGCATAATATGAAGAATTGGTATTAGGGGTGAAGGCTTCCAATGAAATGGGGATCATGTGCATAACGATGTTTGGAGATGCAGATCTCATCATACAGTAGGTCAACAACACCTTCCAAGCAAAGAATGTCAGACTAAAGGCTTACAGAGATGAGGTATGGAAACTCAGAGACTTTCATGTTTTTCGAACTCTCATATATACCTAGGGCTATGAATCACCTAGCTGATTCCCTTGCTGTCTCTACAAGTATGTTTGTTCCCCCTTTACCTCCTAAGCTGAGCTATGATATCCAAGTCAAGTACAGGCCATCCCTACTTGATAATGTGAAATTTTGGAAGGTCTTTGAGAATGATGATGAGCTTAGCAAATTCCTCCAGGTAGTAGATGAATTTTCTGATATGCATATTGATCAAGAAAACCTAAATATGGAAGAATCTTAGAGGCTCAAGTTAAAATATAAAGTAGGTGATCATAACATTGTTCAGTTACCTAGTAACTATATATCTCGGAGCCTATTACCCCTAGAAGAGCTATTTGATCATAATGATGTCCCTTTTAAACCTTCCAAGAAGGAGAAAGATCCTGCTATCCAAGAGCAAAACACAGGCATCCAAATTCATCCAAAACTCATAAATCTATCCTTTGAGTTGACTGTTGATCAGAGGTCAAAATTTTGTAGTCTGATGAAAGAGTTTGCTTATATCTTTGCCTGGGAATATAGTGACTTGGAAACTTATGACACTAGTATCATCCAACATAGGATTCCCTTGGAGAAGGACACCATCCCTTTCAAGCAAAAGCCCAGATCCATCAGTCCTCTCCTACTGCCTGTGATTGAAAAAGAAATCCAAAAGCTCCTTAACCCCCCTTAGGTATTCCAAATGGATTGCAAATTTAGTGGTGGTAAGGAAGAAGAACGAGGATATTAGGTTATGTGTTGATTTTAGAAACCTGAACAAATGCTCCAAGAAAGAAAACTATCCACTACCCAAGATGCAACACCTGTTGCAAAGAGTCTTAGGGACTAGTGTCATGTCATTCCTGGATGGTTTCTTTGGATACAACCAAATTGATGTGCACCTGAATGGCCAAGAAAAAACTGTGTTTACCACTCCCTAGGGCATCTTCATGTGTGCCAAAATGCCGTTTGGGCTGATGAATGTTTGGGCCACTTTTCAAAGAGCCATGGACCTAGATTTTGTATGATTGAAAGACAAATTTGTTTTCATATACCTTGATGACCTCACTGTTTATTCCCACAGCCATGAAGAACACTTGCAGCACTTGAGGAGGGTATTTCTGAAATGTAGAAAGTTTGGGATATCACTGAACCTGAAGAATTCTCAAATTGCACTCAGGGAGGGAAAAATCCTAGGTCACATAGTCTCATCTAAAGGTGTGAAGATCGATCCTATTAGAGTTGAAGAAGTCCAGAAGTTGTCCATACCTAGGTCAAAAAGGGATATTCAGTCATTTCTGGGTAAGATAAATTTTGTCATGAGGTTCATCCCTAACGTTTCTGAGTTGGTAAAGCACATAACATCTATGTTTAAAAAGGAGGTTGAAATCAAATGGACAGATCAAGCAAGGAGCTCTTTTGAAGACATCAAGAAGGCTATCATGGAAGCTCCCACTCTAATTAGTTCAAACTACACCAAGGATTTATGCATTTTCTCCTTTGCATCCTATGACACAGTGGCAGTTGTGCTGTTACAAAAAGATGATGAATGCCTTGATCACCCTATTGCCTTTTTTAGCAATACATTGAGGGATGTTGAACTAAAGTATGATCCCATTGAAAAGCAGGCTTATGCTCTCATCAAGTCATTGAAAGCCTTCACGGTTTACATTCTACATGCAAAGGTCCTTGCCTATGTCCCTTCAGTTGTTGTAAAGGATGTATTGAACCAGCCTGACATTGATGAAAAGAGAGAAAAATGGATTGCTAAGTTTATTGATTTTGACATAGAAGTAAAGCCCACCAAGTTAGTGAAAGGCCAAGGTCTGGCTAAACTTATGGCTAAAGAAAATTCTGATATTTTGGGGTAGACAGAGATAGCAGCAAAAAAAGTTCAGGATCAGAATGACAGTCAACAAGTAGCTAACAACTTGTCCTCATGTGAGTGGTACTCAGGTATTATTCATTTCCTGCAAAAGTTAGAAGTTCCTCCTAGACTCACTCTAAATCAGGCACGGGCTCTTAAACTTAAATCAGTTAAATTTTGTGTAATTGATAAACTACTGTATTGGAAAGATCTGTCTGGTGTTTTGTTGATATGCTTAGATAAAGAAGAGTTAGTTCATTTCATGGATCAGTTTCATTCAAGCACATGTGGAGGCCATCATTACTAGAATACCATAGCCCATAATATTCTGAGGGTTGGGTACTATTGGCCCATTCTTTTCTTTGATGTGTGTACCTTTGTAAGATCCTGTGACAAGTGCCAAAGATTCATAGGAAAGTAGTAGCTCAGATCCTTTCCCATCAGACCTATTGTAGTGAATGGTCCTTTCCAGTAGTGGGGTCTTGATTTCATAGGTGAAATTAATCCTTCATCCAGTGGTCAACCCAAATGGATCCTAGTAGCCACAGACTATTTCATCAAGTGGATAGAGGCGGTACCTATAAGGAATGCCACTCATCAGGTTATCATGAGGTTTTTATATGAGAACATATTTATCAGGTTTGGCTTCCCAGTAAGTCTGGTGACTGATAATGCACCAACTTTCAAAGCTGAGGCATTGGTTAACATGTGTGAGTCAATGGGCATTCAGCTGGTGCATTCCACTTCCTATTACCCTCAAGGCAATGGCCTTGCTGATTCATCCAATAAAATCCGAGTCAAGATCATCAAAAAACTATTGGAAACTAATAAGAAAAGTTGGGATTCTAAGCTAAAGTTTGCTCTATGGGCTGATAGAGTGACTGACAAGAGAACCATAGGGACTTCTCCTTTCAAGTTGGTTTATGGTACTGAGGTCATTTTTCCCATTCAACTAATTCTGCTAGTTGCAAAATTCTTTCAGGAGGAATAGGATGAACCAAATGACATGGTGAGGAGGATGCTTGATTTGGTGGAATTGCAGCAAGTCAAAGAACATGTGATGGAAAGGTCAGAAGCTCATCAACAGAAGATCAAGATTGTTTTTGACAAAAGGGAAAAAGTGGCCAACTTTCAGGTTGGAGATTGGGTCCTCAAGTGGGATACTGTCAGGCAAGACAAGGGAAAGCATGGAAAGTTTGACTCTCTGTGGATAGTCCCTTTTGTGATAGCTCAAGTGTTGCAGAACAACACCTTCAAATTGCAAAATCTGGAATGAGAGGATGTGTTTGATGGCCCGGTAAATGGGCGGTTTCTGAAACTCTATTTCATTTGAGGCTTTAAGGCCTTGTTATTGTAAAATATTAGTTAGTAGATTGTTTTTGCTTACAAAATAAACTCCTTCCCCAATGGAACAGTAGTAGATAGGTTTAATTCTTATTTTGTTTTTTTAGGAAAGGAATTTTGGTCAGGGGTTCTTGGGACCTCACAGGGAGGTTCCCATCCCCGAGTAAGAGCCAAATGTTATCTCCTAAATAAATCATTTTTCAATAAGTCCACTCAAACATTTTATTTTTTGATAAGTGATGAAGATTTCGGGTCATATTATGAAAAATGTTTTGGTGACTAACAAAGTTGGAATATCTGGTGCTCGGTTTTTCAAAAAATTTGAAGTTTAATCTTTCGGTGGCTTAGGCGAGCTTTCAAACAGCTCATTAGCCACCGAAAATCCCAGCTTTCGGCAGCTAACGATTTTGACTCATGAACACGTTAACCACCAAAAGCCTATTAATCATGTTTTTATAATTTTGGGAAAAGGGGACTTTCGGTGGCTTAGGTGAACTTACCAATAGTTCATTAGCCACCGAAAAGCCTTGGTTTCGACATCTTAGCAATGGGTCCAAGAAGACATTAAACCACCAAAAGCGCGTTAAACTTCATTTTAAATAAATTCTGGGAAGGAGACTTTCGGTGGCTTAGGGGAACGGACCAATGGTTCATTAGCCACCGAAAGCCCAACTTTCAGCAACTAGCGAATTAAACCCTAGAATCTCTTAACCACCAAAAAGGCCAAAAAAGGAAAACAGTTATCTGTCCATCAAAATCAAACTCATCAGCATGAGGCATGTCATAATTTAGCACGATCAACCACCAAAAATACTGGGGAACTGCAGTAAATCATAAATTGATGGCTAAGAGGTCGTTATTGATCTAAAAGACTGATGGAAATCAAAACCCTAGCCTGCCCTCCATCTGTCCCACGACTGCAATAAACCTCCACAAAACACCAAATTCAAATTGAAACTGATTACTAGGCTGGATATCTCGTGGATATCACCAGAATCCATCATCACCTTACTCAATTACCAAATCGAGTAGATAAATCCTCAAAATCAGCAGCATGTCTTCAGTACACTCCACATTTTATGCCTGCATCCTTACCACTCAAGGCCATCTCTGAAACCAGTGCGTTGATCCCCATTTATAGAATTTGAATTTTGGTTTTTGCAGGTACTAAGAGCAGGGATGATTTTTGGGGTGAAATTTAGCCCATTGGCGAAATTAAAGGAGTTTCAAATTTTCCTTGGGCGAATTTATTATATTAAAATAGATTTTAGGGTTAATATTAAATAGCCCATTTTTTATTTTCAAAAAAAAATTAAAAACATAGTTAGCCCAACGATATTTGGTTGGAAATTATTGCAAAAACCATTTTCGCCCTTTGAAATTTGCTTTGGATCCAGCTTTCTCCCGTGATTTCCACCATGGGTTTTGGATAGAGGTCTTGTTTGCCAACATTTTCCAGCATGGGTTTCAGAAGGATGTCATGTTCGCCAGTGATTTCTAGCATGAGTTTAAGATGGAGTTCATGTTGTTGGAATATCTTTCAGAGTGGTGTGTTCTGAACTAGTAGATGGTAGCTAGTGCTCAGTCTTAAAGTTTTAATGTATTGTCATTGATGGCAATCTGCTATAAAGAGAAGGGGAACTGATGTCAAATGGATGTGGCAACCTACTGAAAAAGAGGCAGGCACGCAGGTATCAATGGAGAAAATTGAACAGTGGGAGGTGTTAGAAATTTAGACTAAATCGGAAATCAGAAAAACTCTTAATCCTGTTGAGCGGGCGGGAAAAAATTTTAATCGGAAATCGGAAGATATTTACATTAGAAGCTGAATGACTTTCCCAGCTGCAACGACGAAAAAGTAAAGGTTAAAGACGTGAGACTAAAAGATTGATAAGCATCGGTAGTTGGAGCGCTTTGGACTTCGGACGCGGAGTTTCTTTGGGAGCCGCAACAGCGGAAGAAACAAAGACAAGTCATCCAAAGCAATCGGAAGTCGGAAGATATTTACATCGAAAGCTGAATGAATTTCCCAGCCGCAACGACGAAAAAGGAAAGGTTAAAGACACGCGCGACTAAAAGACTGATAAGCATTGGTAGTCGGAACGCTTTGGACTTCGGACACGTAGTTGCTTTGGGAGCCCCAACAACGGAAGCATAGTGTATTTCTCATCCGCAACAGCAGAAGTCCAAAACTCAACAATCAGCCGACTAAGGAAAATACATCAAAGAATAATACCGAGACTGAAGCCAATTAGCTTTCCGCAACGACGGGGGTATAAGCAAGTAAACTTCCGATGAATTTAAACAAGTAGTGGCTCAACTCCAGCATTGGACACGGTCTTTTTGAAGAATCACGAGATGTCTATATTTCAAGAAATTGATGACCAAAACCGCAGAAGGAGATGAACAGCACAAATGGCTTAATGAGCAGAGGAAGTCTCCATATTCAGAATCAAGCCCAGGT